>JAXGGA010005642.1:0-76450 GCA_038373865.1 Uloborus plumipes
GAACAATTTGAAGTTCTTGACTGACGTTGTTTATGCACTCACCGATTCAATTGGTGTATTTCTTATTTTTTCGGCATTTACACAAATGTAGTACCCACATTTACAAAGGTGCGCCCCCGTCTAAAAGCAACGGCGCTTCAATTCCTTCCCAAATACAACAAAGACCCCTCAAGAACCAGGGTCCCTCCCCCGCCCACCACTCACAAAAAAAGAGAGAGAAATGGCCCTAGAACACTTGCTTAAAATTTTCAATGGTTAAGTCATGAGTACCACTTTTGGGAACTCATGATACTTCTATTCTGCATTTGCAATGATTCTGTGTCCACACATATTATTAATTTTGTAAAGTAATAAATCTGAAACAACACCTACTGTCTAACATTTTTTCGCGAGATCTCCGTCGCATCTGCGCACGCGCCAAGTCTCTTCGGACTGTCTCGAAATAGGGGGGAAATGCAACGAGGAAGTAGCAAGCGAACAAAAACTGAAGGCATCGGGAAGTGCGCATCCTAAACCTATCTCCCCTTTTTCAAATGGAAGCGTTCGTGACTGCCAGGCGCACAATACGCAAACAGACAGTACTGTCTGATTTTCTAAGGTAAAACCTTTCGCGTATTTACGCATGAGTCAGGTCTTCTCTGATCTTACCAAAATAGGGGTGATAGGTAAGATAACAGTAAGGGGAAGAATAATAAGAAACATTTTGAGCCGTATCAAACAACGTAGAACGATGCTAATTTCAAACACATAGTTGAGTTGAATGTGCCAAAAGGATAGCAAATGTTTTAACCTTTAAGAACCGGATGGTACACATGAACACATGCTGTACCGTAAGTCTTTTTTCCTTTGAGGACGGGGTTGAAATCTTCGCTTCTACCCTTTGAAGCAGGGGATTTTTCCAAGATTTCACAAAATCTTACTGGGGATTACGGCTTTGTATTCAAACCGCAAAGTCATAAAACCTAAGTGCTTGCCGTTGCACCTTCCATTTTCAGAGGAAAAGGGACCTGCGGTTCAAAAGTTGTACCAGCCCGTCTCGAAAGGAAAACTTCTATACGAATAGCCTGGATCCAAAAGGTGAAGTAGAAAACTTCGGAAAGTTCCCACTTACAACCCCTTTTTTTAAGTAGGAGTGTAGGGGAGAGTGGTAATGAATGGGTCATGGTGATGAATGGGCCACTAACAAATATGAAAAAGTATTTGCATGATTTTTTTTTTTGATGCCACCAATAGATATAGCTATTTGATCTACTAAACTCATCCAATTTTCATTCGTTTGCGCTGAGCCATTTTCAAACTAGAGTGGCATGGTCAAGAATCTGACTGAAAAGTAAGTTTTTCCCTTTTTAGTAAAACATTTCCTAGCTAAAATATACCAAGTATTTCACTGCATACATATGTATAAGCTAGTCTTTCCATATCTATAAACTAATCTTAAGATGTATTTTGATGTTATCTAAATTCAATGTACTCAAAAAACCTAAATGTATTCCAAAAGTATAGGTGGGGCTGAATGGGCCACTATGTCATGGTAATGAATGGGCCACCTAAATATTGTTTTTCTTCCTTTTCTTTGGATTTTCGCATTAATATGAAACACAACTGACTGTCATAGATAGATTAAGATTACTGTCGTCAAAATAGGTTTGTAGTAACTTCTAAATATAATTTGCAGATCTATATGATATTCCTATAGTACAATAGACCTCTGGTCGCAGTGCATGGCTTGAAAAAGCCCCCCTCTGTCCTTCATATTATATTCCTCACAGTACAATTTCATTTTCTTTCTTGGTAACTTAAGTTAGATATTTCTTATTCCCGATGTCTAGTAAATTTGAAAAAAAAAATTTGAATTTTGACAAGTTTTAAAATGAAGATGAAGTTTTTGAAAGTGATTTTTAATATTATTTTTGAAATATATAAATTTTGTTAAATCATAGTGTGTATTATCTGTTATTTTTTTATATATATTTGATGTTATTTATTTCTTACAATCTCATTATTTAGTCATTTTTCTGCTACAATTGGTATGCATCAGTTTTTTTTTAATTGCATCAGTTTTGATGTTTATATAATTTTAAATCAGTATGATTTTGTATCATCATGTCAAGTGCCACATTTATTTTGTCATATTCAGCAAATAAAAGATTAAATCCACATGTTTTCATTGAATTCATTTAGTGGCCCATTCATTAGCTTCGATGGATCATTCAACCCCATAGGTGGGGTTGAATGGGCCAAATTTCAAAATTTTTATTTTCTATTATAATTCATATTAGACAGGTGCTAATCCAACTTTTATGACTTTTTTAGATAGCCAGATAAGTAAAGTAACTAAAATACCAATTTAGAGTTAAAACAAAGTGTTAGAAAAAATTACAAAAAATCAAAACCAAAAAGTGGCCCATTCATTACCACTCTCCCCTACCCATGCTAGGCACGGTTTTCAAGGATGGGCAGTAACCACCCCTAATTTGTTGATAGTTGCAGCGCAAACATCTGTAATAGACAATATTTAAATCTATTGGAGAGGGAGTAACTTTAATCTGAATTCTACTGGGCACTTAAAAATACTATTTGTAGATCTTTAGTGAGTTTTATTCAATGTGAGTAGAATTTTTAAAGCAAAAGTTGGGCGTCCTAAAACAAGACAGAGCTTTCCCTAACTTCACATGCTAATCGCGTCCTGGTTTCCAGATGATCATTTATAGTGCTCCTCTGGCAAGCTGATTTTCAACATTGACCACACATTTATTCATTTTTGGGGTATTAGTTATTGGGTTACTTTCTCGGTCGTTTAACAAAAGTATTCCAATTCAAATCCGCAGCATATACCCTTTCCTATTATCCAAAAAATAGGTAAGTATTGTCAATGTCGGAGGTCAACCTACCAGAGGAGCACTATAGTAAGTGGTATTATTTTATAGAAGTGTGATGTTCAGTATTACGCTTCAATAAAATAATACCCTTCACGAGATCATCTCAAAATGCAAATGAATGTCACGAAATTTCTTCTTCAATAAGCCCTTTTATTCGTGTCTATTATTCAAATAAGATTTTCTTTTGTATTGTAACGAGTTCGTAGCACCTTCAACTTTCTTAAATGAGTATTCCAATCTTGAGGAAGTAACTATAAATTCATTTACAAGTATGTACACTTATTTACAAAAAGAGCAGGAAACAATTGCTAAACATCCAGCAATTAGGTAGCAAACAGTACACTGTACTCTCAACAGTAACTCAGCACCTCGTATCTAACGTGAACAGTAATTAAGAAATTACAAAAGCAAAACAAACATTCGCCCAAAGCGAATAAAACTGAGCCTCTCAGAAATCCAATCTGAGAAAAACTAACTCCTGTGTTCAAGGCCAGCTTTTTATACTCGGAACGAAATTTCGACAACATTCTAGCAAAATCCTGTTCATTCATAACTTGACTAATCCATTCAAGAAAGTTCTAGCAATAAAAAGAAAAACCACTCCGAGCGAAAAATGTCTTCATGCTTATCAAAGTTAGGGCAAGTGTAAAAACTACAAAGTGTTTCAGGGCCGGTATACAGATGATAAAAGTGATATCTTCGGATACTTTTGCAACATGTCGTCAGATAAAACCAAAACTAATGAAAATGATGCAAGGCAGGAAAAACAACTACTATTTACAAGATTTGTAACAGTATTTTGAATTTACGTTGCTTTGCTATCTATTACAGGTAAATTGCTTTTATCCTGCGTATATATTGAATGGGAAGCAATCAATAAATTGTTTTTGTGAATGTATCATTCATAATTTTAATCATGAAAATGTACTTAACGCGAATAAAATCCATTTAAAACATTTGAATTTTGCGTTTTCTTATAAATGAAGTGTTGTTTTTAACAAAGATTCAGAAAGGTAATTATGGCAGTGGGGATAAATGATGTATATATGTGCATGCGTGTTGTGTTTTGAATCTCGTTTTTAAGGATTATCATTAAAAAAAAAACAATAACTGAAAAATTTTGGTCCTGATATAACTCAAAAAGCGGAGCAATTCCAACAATATAAAATATTTTTAAATGAAACAAAGGGGAAATAAATACGCAACAATGTGGACTAGTCTGTTACAACAATGCTTCGCTTCTTCAACAATGAATACCAAAGGCAAAATCGTCATTTTTAAGTGGATGAGACGCTCTTGTAGCTGAATTCGACTTAAGCTCTTGATAAAATCGTACGCTCGTGAGAAAAACCTGCTGTCTTTTTGTTTTTAGATCAAACTCTTAAACGATGGATCTTTTGCACCTATTCTTCTCTATGACGCCCGGGGGAAAGATCGTCCTGGCGGTCGTTGCAGTCATTTGCATTCTGGTGCTAATCATGTGCCGCTGTATGTCTGGCGACACCATCTCTCTTCGAGACCTTTGGATTTTTCGCACTTTCATGGATCATTTTCGTAACCACAGATCCGGAAATGTGCCCGAACTGGTTGACGTTGAATTCCAACCTGTTCGACCTGATGGAATTGCTGTGGTTTAAGTTGGAGCAATGAGCAATCTGGCGAAGAACTTCTTGCAGTATTGGTGCTGGGAGAGCCATAACTGCTCACAAGATCAACTTCTGCGCCTACATTGCTCTCTTACCAAAAATGAACTAAAGCGGGATGTGCAATAGCGAAGAACTTTATGCGGTAGTGGTGCTGGGGGAACCACAATTGCTACAAGACCGATTTTTGCGCCATCCTTGCTCACTTACTAAAAATGGACTAAAGAGGGGTGAGCAATAGCGAAGAACTTTATGCAGTAGTGGTGCTGGGGGAGCCACAATTGCTTACAAGATTGATTTTTGCACATACCTTGCTCACTTAATGAAAAGGACTAAGGTGAACTGTTAACTGTTATTGCCCAATTTAGTGAAATATGTGGCAACAATTCCAACTGTGCAAATTGTTTCTCCAAAAAGGCTAAATGTTACAGTCCAATTGATTGATGAAAATTACAACCACTTCAATTCCAAAAATGTTTTCTTCACTTAAAAAAAGTAGGCAAAAAATGCTGTGTAATTCAACATTGAATATTCCACCCAGTTGACTATGTTTGAACATTAACTCTTATATCCCCATCAGAAAAAGGGATTGAAATCACCTGTTTTATTAACAACGAAATAACAATTTCATATAAATAAAAACATTATCATTTGAAATGATGAAGTCAAATATAAATTAACTGCTTGTTCTTCTATTGCAAAGAATCAGAATTCGTATTCAACACTGATGAATTACAGGAATCTTTACAAAGGCTTCTCTATAGAACTGAATATCATGCACCTATGAAAACGACTGACGAAAATGAGACCAATTGAAGTTTCTGATTTTTCAACTTGAATCAAAGACTTTGACATCTTGAAAATAATTTTTGGAACTTTTTAAAAACATTTTTTTATATATATTTCTGGAACTTTTTTCAAACATTTTTTAAAGGTATTTTGGAACATTTGTATTCTTTTTTTTAATTTTCTGATCTTGAATAAACTTTTTTTTTTCAACATTATGTTTCTTTATTGTTGCATCTTGTGTATGTTTGTTTATTGAGTTAACTTATTACTTTTCAGAAATTGAAGCTGATTTCACTTGCAATACTTTTCTCACCGACTGTACTTTATTTAGTAAAAAATCACGATGAATGAATATTGTCATTTTTCTGTTGTTGAAAAAATCTTTTAGACAAACCATAACTTAATTAAAATGGGACCACGTGTAAAAAAAATACAAATGATCAGTTTTAAAATGAATTAAAAACTCAGCAAACAGCTTTCTCGGTGCTGTGAAATGCAAGCTCTTTCATTAGTGCATAAAAACGAAGAATGGTTCACCTAGTCAAAACAGTTACACTTGACTGTTATATATGTCATTTTTCCAATAGGTTTCACAAAGCAAATTTATTAATTTACTTTTTAAAATTTCTATTTTATTTACATCAAAGGGTAATGTTCTTTTTGTGTCTAATTGTACACTTAAATATGATTAACATTCCTCGGAATAAGGAAATATTTCGATAATTGGGAATCTGGTGCGGTTGTCAAATTTATGTCGATAATTATTTTATTTGGGTGACCCATAGTTTATGTTTGCGAAGAGAAGATTTTCCTCTTGCATGCATTGGCGACGATTTGACCCGATAGTCAGAGATAGTCAGATTTTCAATCACTGAAATCGTCCCTTCTTTTTGTTTCTAATTTCACACAAATGAAGCGCCAACTAAAAAAAATCTACTAAATAATATGAGAATCCCTATTACAAAACACGCCAAAGCAACGTTAAAAGCTTCATTAACATGTTATATAATCAGCTTAATAAAGATATCATGTCATTATTGTCGTTGAAATCAAAATTAAAATGCAAAGTAACAGAAAAAAGAGCAACCATAGCGACAACGCAAGCATAAAATTTTAATTTTCGCGTTGGCAGCAAGAAAATGTATCACCAAGTTAAATGACTTACCTATTGCTGAAAAGTACCTGCCGAAGATCTCAGTTGCTGAAATATTCTCAAAAACATCACCGAGAAAAATTTCTTGACCTGTTTTTCAAAATGTTAATACCATTCATTCTAAAAGTCCCATTAAAAATCGCCGAACAAGTAAACCATCTAAAACTATCAAAAATATTGATGGAACTATCGTTCCAAAAGGATGGATTTTTTTTTTTTGCGAGCTAAGTGCAAGGAAGGCATAACAAAGTTTTTGAAAGAACAAAGAAAAAAGTGTGAGCTTTTCTGAATATTATAGTAAGATATTAAATACTGCCAAAATGAAAACAATGATGGTAAATTTCTTGCCTATTTGCATATGTTCGATTTTATAATTATTTCTCTAAATGCTCCACAAAAAATGGCAGTAAATCCTAACTGCAATTAAAATAAATCGTCAAGTCAAAAGGAAAAGGCCATTAGCTAAAACTAGAATTTAGTTTAAATCGAAAATTACTAAAAAAAAAAATACAGTCACTGTTAAGCATGGTAAATCTCGCCAAGCGAGAACATTTTCGTATTCACAGTTTTCGGATTTAAACATTGCGATTTTGCGAGGACAAGGCAGATTTTTTTTTCAATTCCACATTATACTTTCTGTACTTAGCTTTTTTTTTTTTTTTTTTTCGTGCATTAGGGATACAGCGACAGCAGTGAAAATTTTACCAGAGGCCAAGCATTGATGGGTAACTGGTGAACATATAACGCAAAAATACCACAAATCACTAAATTTACTGAAATAAAGTTATTCACACCAAAATTTCCCATCTTCGAAATATACGCCAAAATATTTTAAAAACGCGCCAAGCGTTTCACGTTATGTTGATTCCCATTCCATCAGCGAGTGGCGAGTTTTCAAACATCTTGGCATGGCATCCATTTCAAAAGTTTCATCAAAACCATGGAAATTACTTCAACAATGAAATAATCCGCCAATTTGGCAAAGTTTCGATTACATTAGTAGTGGAAAGTTTTCAAAAATTTTCGTGCAATAACCATTTTTAAAATGCCATGAACATTTAAAAATCTGAAGAAATAAATAAATCCGACCAATAAAAACTGATAGAAATGAGAATCATCCGCTAAATAAAAAGAAACTACCATTGAATAACATAATAATAGCAATTAATATCTGAAGTAATCCACCAACTAAATTAATTATTATTTATCGTAAATCTTGCCAAACGACATTTTTGCCGTAACCTAGAGAAATGTCTTCAGGTATAACAGCTGAAGATGAGATGGGGTGACAGGAGGGTTTGTGTATTACTTCGATAAATAACAAATTGGCACATTCGTTAAATTGATTCAAATGATGTCAGTCAAGAATGAAATGAACGATTCGGAAATTTTACTATTTTTTATTATTTGGAACTTTTAGCAACAATCGCCTCATTATGGCCTCTATTTTTCCTTCCTTTTACGTACTAAAGGAAGTATTGTGATCGCGAAAAAAAATTCACTCAAATTTTTTGGATTACCCGTTTCAAGGCTTCACTAGATAGCGTTTTATACAGGCTGCTTCATTTCATCAAAATCTTTGGGATAAAAACGGATGCATGTCGCCTAGCGACATCTATCAAATTTTGTGGTAACTAACATTATAAACAAATCAGATAATAAAAGACAAAATTAAAATTTAATTTGTTGGCGACCATTTTACAATTTGGCATTCAAGTCTATTTTATTATATTTTAACGTCATTTAATAGCTCGTTCGATTTGCTGGTTTATTCTGCATTTTAACGGCTTGTTTTAATTAGTTAGCGAATTATTTTTCATTTTAATTGATTGTAATTATAATTAAACTATGAAACGACACTGGCACCGCAGAGCGATAAATCGCGATTTTGGAACGATAGTTCCATCAAAACTTTTGATGAGTTTAGATTGTCAAATTAATTTATTTGGCGATTTTTTTACATTTTAATGGACATTTTGGAATGACTATGGCACTAATATCTTGAAAAGCACATCAAGAATTTGTTCTCCGTAAAGCTTTTGAGAATATTTCAATAACCGAGATCTTGGTAGTATGTACGTTTCAGTTATAGGTACGTTTTTTAACTTGGCGATGTATTTTCTTACCACCTAAGCGAAGATTAAAATTTTAAGCTTGCATCGTCTTCATGGTAGCTTCTTTTCTCTTATTTTGCATTTTAATTTAAATTTCAATGATAATAATGGCTCGATATATTTATTAAACTTATTATGTTACATGCTAATGGAGCTTTTAAGTTGATTTGGCGAGTTTTTTAACAAGAATTCTCACATTATTTCGCAGCTTTTTTTTCAGTTGGCCCATTATTTTACTTTCAAGTATTAAACGTATGTGTGAAATTAGAAACAAAAAAGGGAAGATTTCGGTGATTGGAAGTCTGGTTATCTTTCCCTATAGGCGTTAAATCTTTGTGTCCAATTTATGAGCGAGGGAAATACTTCCTTCGCAAACATAAACTAAAGAGCAACAAAATAAAGTAATTATCGCCAAAAATTTGGCAACCACACCAGATTCCCAATTATCGAAATATTATCAATGTGTGAAATTTAACATAAAAAGAACATTACCTTTTAATGTTGTGTAAATGAAAAAAAAAATTTCATTTGGTCGTCGTAATATTGTAGTTTTGTTTATTTTTTTCGTACTTGTATTGCTCTTTAGTACCAAACGATTATATATGCTCATTTCGTTTTTACTAAAGAAATTAATATGTTTTGTTGTCAATCGTCTTTCCGTTGAACACCATCGCTTCATTAGTGTACATTTCATTCTGGGGCATCAAAATGAGATGTCTCTACGAATAGATTCGCCATTTATCGCTCTGATGGGTCAACGCTATCAAAATGAACATCTGAGCTTTTGCGTAGCAATTAAGATCGTGTGAGCAACAATAATGAAACAAAATAGTAAATAGAACAATATTATTTCATTGCTACATTTTTATTTATCGGCTGCGAAGAAAAGCGTATATTTTATTAATGCAGAGATGTCAAAATTGAACGCCATTGCTATGGGCGCGTTTAGAAACTACCCAGCCTCGGTCGAAGCGGGCGCGACCGGTCGTGGCTGTAACGTCACGGGCATCCCGGGAACCGAAGGAGTTTATAAACAACACCGCGACCGGTCGAGCGTCGTTTTATTTTCTTAGCGCCATGGATGAAGCAGCGCTTTTGGTAAATTTAATATTAAGAAGTTCTGATTCAGATTCTGATATTGATTCTGATTCAGATCAAACTGAATCATCTTCTTCGTCTTCCGAAGACGAAATTATGCTTTCTGCGAAAGTGAAGTATAAAATTCCGCGTATGGAGCTGTGTATTAAGAAGAAGTTGTTAGTCGGATGAATGATCAGGGGCGGACATTCCGAACCCCTGTCCGAGGCGGCAAATTTTAGGGGCGGCATTTTGGTTCGAATAATAAAATAAATTTTCTTCAAGGAAAGAAACGTTCAAAAAAATTTAACAAATATGATTCTTTTTACACTTAGGAATCCTGAAAGGTATGAATGTAGCGGTGTTTGCGCGTGTTATTTTAAAAAATCCATTTCAAGACAACATTTTCGGCTATTTCAACATAGCCTATTAAAACAAACGAATATATATTTATAAAATAAACGAATATTTAGAAACTATAATTGTTAATGGAGACATTTTAAAAAACAAACTGCAGCAGATAACTTTAAGAACGTCAAGATTTTGGAATTGCCGAAAGAAGCTCGGGGACATAAAGCGCAGTTTTTTTTTTTTTGGGGGGGGGGGGGATCTCAATTCATCAAATGAAGCGCCGAATTTTAACGAACGAATAAACAAGAAAATAATAAAATGTGTGCATGCATAAATACTTATATCTGCTGAGAAGAGATATAAAACATCATTGAAAAAATAAATAAATAAATAAATTAAATAACGCATGATGGTAATATTACAAAACTGTCTCACTATTTTTAAATTTTCCGAATCATTAGTAAAAATTTGCCAAATATGAAATTTTTTTTGGAGGTCATAGTATCCTCCCACTGGGGTGCCCCTGATACAAGTTTTGCAAATTGTGTAGAGAGAAAATTGTAGAAAGAAACAAGGCATATAAATACGCTTGATCTAGCACAAAGGTTTTCAACTTGGATTCTGGGAAACCGTAGGGTTTCTTAGACATTTGAAAGTAGCTCAGCTAGTGATCACTATTTGTTCAATCATAGCACCAAACTTTTAATAAAATTACAATTCTTATAAAAGATCAAATGTTCTTTAATATTTCCAAAGCATTTCTTAAATATTTTCCTACTCAAAAAGAAAAATTATCTTGGATCAAAACTATACTTCATAACTGACACCTCCTAGCTCTTGATTAAAAAAAAAAAAAAAACAGCAAATTGATGTAACTACTGACAATCAATTGGAACTAAAAATGCATTTGTAGAATGACATTACACAGAATCCTTAAATTTCCAAAAAAGCTGTGAAACATTGTTAATTGTTTCAACATAAGTGGGCGAAACATCTTTCTCTTCCTGTGCTATGACAAAAGCAAAATTCAGAAACAGATTAGAAGCTGAAGCTGACTGCTTACGTTGCTGATTTAAATAATTATTCCAGACGTGATAAATACTTTCCAATGAAAAATAATCGCAGCCAAGTTATGAATTAGCTGAACAGATTGATTTAAAAACTGACTCAGAAATTTTGCAGGCTTAAAAGTCAAAACGAATTTAAAAGAAAAAAAAACTTTTTTTTTCTTAATACTCCTGCAATACATTTACCAATGCATAATAATACATTTTCAACGATACATTACCTGGTAGTTCTGATATAGCAAGCAAATTATTAACCTCTCATCCAGTTGCCATAAAAGTATGCATCAGCTACAATTAACTGCATTTTTTAAATGCTAATTTTACGAATTTTAAATAATTGATTGTATTTATATATAGACTTAAAAATTTAGGACGTGTTACATATTTTTAGTACTTATATAAACCCATTAAAAAACAATGTTGAGAGAAATCTTTAGTAATATCTATATTTCTTAACTTAAAGCAGACGTTTCTTACAAAGTTAGTGCAATCTGTGAAACTAAGCAATTCAGTATTAAAATGCCAGAGGCTGGAAAGTGCAAATAAATTGCCTTAAATATAATTGTTCTAGATGTCTTGAAAACAATTAAATAAATCTTTGAAACTCTTTGATAAGTGCAGCAACTTTATTTTTTATCAAATGCATAAAGCATCAATTGTCCTTGTGGCCGGGCTCCGGGATGTTACTTTTCTGTTTTTTAAATATTCACACCATTTCCTTTAAATCATTTAATGCATTTTTTTTATTGATCATTTTACATTTAATTCAGTGTTGTGTTAGTCGGTAGATTGGAGCGACGATCTAACACTAACTTTATATCGAAAGTCAATGTCAGTTTTCTTTTCTCCTCCCAAGCTCTTTTTCCTTGTCGATTAATGTCACTGATTTATAGAACCACAAGCACAAGCAATTTTTATTTAAATTGATTTTAGTTTGCAAAAGGAGGTATAACTTTTAAAAGGTATTGTTTGCCTATTTTTCTCCTTTTTCTTTTTGTTGTCTTAGGTACATTTTATAAGACCTCAAAATGCAGAATTTAATATTTATTTTTCCAAATTTTTCCCGAGAGGGAAACCCCCAACCCCCTGAACTTGCAACTATTCTATACGTTATGAAAAATAGTCACCTCATCATTTTCCTTATACTCATCCCTCTCCAAGGTCAATAGAAATGAATAAAGTAAAAAAAAAATGAAGACAGTATGAAGTGCAAAAACGGGAGGGGAGGGGGGGGGCGGGCAAGAGCTTCTGAAACATCGAAAAAAAAGGACAAAAAAAAAAAGCCTACAATATAGTTTCAGGGACTACAAAAGAGGCCCTATATCTAAAATAGCTTAGGGCGATATTCGGTTTAAATCCGACCCTGAATATAGGATTTTATTTTGTCACAGTTTTTAATTCACAACATCTATTTATTAAGTTGTATTTATAAGCAATTTATTTCTTTTCAAACTTTAAGAGGGGTGGCATTTTGCATTTTTGTCCGGAGTGGCAAAACTGCTAGGGCCGCCCCTGTGAATGATAGGGTTTTCAAAAGCAATTTTCGTTTTCATCTTTCTACGATGGATTTCATTGAAAATATAGTATGTGGTGTTTCATATTAATCTAGTTGTGAAAACTCTTGTATTATAAGTCTTTTCTCTTTCACTGTGCTTGACATACTTCTTTTTTAATCATAACATGTAATGGGAAAAATAAAAATTGTAGGGGAGCAAGGGCACACACATGGAACAGCTCAATTTTCCCAAACTTAAAATTTTTCAATAATATGGGGGAAAAAAACCTTCAATAGCAGCTGGAAAGCTTCCAAGAATTGGTAGTAAAAATTTTTGTTCTGTCATTCAAGCAAAATTTGGAATTAAATCAAGCATTTACTGATGGTTCTGCTATGAAGCCAATTGATACATCTTTAGATATTGCACCATGAAAATTAATTTTATAAAAGTGCATAGTTTCCTTATTGTGTATGATGATTTATTAATAAGATTTTCTAAATTTTGATAAGTCTGGAATCTTACGATTCCGTACCCAGTCCAAAAATAATTTTTGAAAGTGTCAAGAGTCAATTCTAATATCAATGAGAAGAAAGAAGAGAGTTTTCAATTTATGAGAAAATAAACTCTTTGCAATTTTAATTTTGTTTTATTTAAAGCGCTCAAATGTGCCCCAACAAAACAACCCACATGGGTAAACATTCAATTTGGTATGTACACAAGAAAGATAATTTTGGTTAATAATTAATTAAAATAAAAATATAAGTAAAATATTTACACAAAGGTAATGGAAAAAAAATAAATAAAATAAATGAAAAAAAAAGTAATTAAAGGAATAAATAATAAAATATATAAATAATAAAAACTAAATGAAAAAGAAAAAAAAAATATATATATATATATATATATTAATAATAAAACATTATAATTAAAGAAAAAAAAAGAAATGCAGAAAAATTAATAAATAAACAGAAGAAAGAAAAAGAAATAGTATTGACGTTAAAAAAAAATATACTCATATAAAATCCGAAAAGAAAATGCGCGTCGCTGGCTGCGCTACGAAACTAAAAGTCAAATGGCACTTTTTGCGCGCAAGCGACACTTCCCGATCATGTGACCTTTTTGCCCGGCGCAAATCGTCGGGCGCTCCGGTCGTGCCCGCTACGACCACGACCGGAGTTTATAAACATGGGTGGGTAGTGTTTGACGTCATCGCCCGGAGTTTCTAAACACGAGCGGTCGTATGACTGAATCATGAGTTGCGACCAACTTTACCTGAAAAGGGAATTTATTTCCCCTAAAAAGCAGTACTAATAAGGCCTTCGGCATCAATTCACTCTGTACTCCACTTCAGTAAACTATATCAATATTTTTTAACCCTTAAAGATAGGATGAACATCACTTTTTACAGCAGAAACAACGTGCTAATAAATGTAAACAAACACATCATTCAGCGCTCTCTAGCGGGCAAATCTTTACCATTGATGTTTTGAGTAATGAAGCAGCCTGTATAAAACACTATCTAGTGAAGCCTTGCCCGTTTAGAAGAATAAAGTTTTGGTTTTATGTGTTTATACCTATCTAATTTGATATACAGTCGACGCTCGTTATAACGACCACACGTTATAAAGACCATCCTAATATAATGACCGGTGAGAAAACCCCCAACTGTATCCCAATATACTCTATGTTCTACTTCTTATAGCGACCACTCGTTATAAAGACCGTTTTCTGTAGGACGGAGACGGTCGTTATATCAAGCGTCGACTGTATAAACAGAAAGCCAGGAAAATTTCCGGAAACGATGTTCTACAGACATTTTTAAAATTTGGAGACTCCAATTCATAGACCCATTAAAAAAAATTGCCTGTAGAGCAAACGGAGTTTTTCAGCAAACCAATCAAAATTATTTAAACAAAGTGTCTATCGGCTTATCACTGATGTCAAAAACAATATAAACTATATATATTATATGGATGATTCTACAAATACGGGAATATTTCTAATGTGTAGATTTCAAAAAATTAATTTAAAATTAAAAATCTGAAAACAATCAGGAAAGTACTTTATAAGTTGCATAATTAAAATAGAATACCAGCAGAGCTTGAATGCTTGTATTTTATTGTATTTTTGAATTATTATTTTTTTGAAGTCATGTGAATGATAAAAGGGACATGTGGATGACACAATGGGTATGTGAATAACACAATAAGTATATGAATAACACAAACACAATAGGTATATTAATGACATTTTTTAACCTGAAAACTGTTAGACATAATTTTTAAACATTGTACTGTTATAGCAAGGCTTCACTAGATAGCGTTACAGGCTGCTTCATTTGATCAAAATCCTTGGGATAAAAACGGTGGTCCTTGTCCAGCGACAACTATCAAATTTTATGGTAACTAACATTTCTGCAAATCAGATAATAAAAGACAAAATTAAAAGTTAATTTGTTGGCGACCATTTTACAATTTGGCATTCAATTCTATTTTAGTATATTTTAACGTCATTTAATAGCTTGTTTTATTTGTGAGTTTATGCTGCATTTTATCGGCTTATTTTAATTAGTTAGCGAATTATTTTTCATTTTAATTGATTTTAATTATTAATTAACTATGAAACGACACTGGCACCGCAGAGCGATAAATGGCGAATCTGTTCGCTAAGCGAGCCAATACTACCAACGGGTTATCATAGAAACTTTTTAGTAAATTTCATTCTGGGGCCTCAAAATGAAATGTCTCGACGAATAAATTCGCCATTTATCGCTCCGATGCGTCAACGCTGTCAAAATGAACATCTGAGCTTTTACGTAGCAATTAAGATCGTGTGAGCAACAATAATGAAACAATAGTAAATAGAGCAATATTATTTTATTGCTACATTTTTATTTATCGGCTGCGAATTTGAGCGTATATTTTATTAATGCAGAGATGTCAAAATTGAACGCCATTGCTATATGTTGTTAATTCGAAGAAAGTAAACAGATGAATGAATGTGGTATGACTGAATCATGAGTTGTGCCCAACTTTACCTGAAAAGGGAATTTATTTCCCCTAAAAAGCAGTACTAATAAGGCCTTCGGCATCAATTCACTCTGTACTCCACTTCAGTTAACTATATCAATATTTTTTAACCCCTAAAGATAGGATAAACATCACTTTTTACAGCAGAAACAATATGCTAATAAATGTAAACAAACATTTGGGTAGTCCTTGTTCAGCGCTCTCTAGCGGGCAAATCTTTACCATTGATGTTTTGAGTAATGAAGCAGCCTGTATAAAACACTATCTAGTGAAGCCTTGCCCGTTTAGAAGAATAAAGTTTTGGTTTTATGTGTTTATACCTATCTAATTTGATATACAGTCGACGCTCGTTATAACGACCACACGTTATAAAGACCATCCTAATATAATGACCGGTGAGAAAACCCCCAACTGTATCCCAATATACTCTATGTTCTACTTCTTATAGCGACCACTCGTTATAAAGACCGTTTTCTGTAGGACGGAGACGGTCGTTATATCAAGCGTCGACTGTATAAACAGAAAGCCAGGAAAATTTCCGGAAACGATGTTCTACAGACATTTTTAAAATTTGGAGACTCCAATTCATAGACCCATTAAAAAAAATTGCCTGTAGAGCAAACGGAGTTTTTCAGCAAACCAATCAAAATTATTTAAACAAAGTGTCTATCGGCTTATCACTGATGTCAAAAACAATATAAACTATATATATTATATGGATGATTCTACAAATACGGGAATATTTCTAATGTGTAGATTTCAAAAAATTAATTTAAAATTAAAAATCTGAAAACAATCAGGAAAGTACTTTATAAGTTGCATAATTAAAATAGAATACCAGCAGAGCTTGAATGCTTGTATTTTATTGTATTTTTGAATTATTATTTTTTTGAAGTCATGTGAATGATAAAAGGGACATGTGGATGACACAATGGGTATGTGAATAACACAATAAGTATATGAATAACACAAACACAATAGGTATATTAATGACATTTTTTAACCTGAAAACTGTTAGACATAATTTTTAAACATTGTACTGTTATAGCAAGGCTTCACTAGATAGCGTTACAGGCTGCTTCATTTGATCAAAATCCTTGGGATAAAAACGGTGGTCCTTGTCCAGCGACAACTATCAAATTTTATGGTAACTAACATTTCTGCAAATCAGATAATAAAAGACAAAATTAAAAGTTAATTTGTTGGCGACCATTTTACAATTTGGCATTCAATTCTATTTTAGTATATTTTAACGTCATTTAATAGCTTGTTTTATTTGTGAGTTTATGCTGCATTTTATCGGCTTATTTTAATTAGTTAGCGAATTATTTTTCATTTTAATTGATTTTAATTATTAATTAACTATGAAACGACACTGGCACCGCAGAGCGATAAATGGCGAATCTGTTCGCTAAGCGAGCCAATACTACCAACGGGTTATCATAGAAACTTTTTAGTAAATTTCATTCTGGGGCCTCAAAATGAAATGTCTCGACGAATAAATTCGCCATTTATCGCTCCGATGCGTCAACGCTGTCAAAATGAACATCTGAGCTTTTGCGTAGCAATTAAGATCGTGTGAGCAACAATAATGAAACAAAATAGTAAATAGAACAATATTATTTCATTGCTACATTTTTATTTATCGGCTGCGAATTTAAGCGTATATTTTATTAATGCAGAGATGTCAAAATTGAACGCCATTGCTATATGTTGTTAATTCGAAGAAAGTAAACAGATGAATGAATGTCGTATGACTGAATCATGAGTTGTGCCCAACTTTACCTGAAAAGGGAATTTATTTCCCCTAAAAAGCAGTACTAATAAGGCCTTCGGCATCAATTCACTCTGTACTCCACTTCAGTTAACTATATCAATATTTTTTAACCCTTAAAGATAGGATAAACATCACTTTTTACAGCAGAAACAATATGCTAATAAATGTAAACAAACATTTGGGTGGTCCTTGTTCAGCGCTCTCTAGCGGGCAAATCTTTACCATTGATGTTTTGAGTAATGAAGCAGCCTGTATAAAACGCTATCTAGTGAAGCCTTGGTTATAGTTTGGCTTTTGATTCATCCACATGTCTCATATTGGGGCATGTGAGTGGCATTAGAAAAAGGGCATGTGAATGACAAAACACAAGTAATATGTTCTCAAAAAGTCATATCTGAATATTTTTCGGCTTAACTTCAAATAAGCACCTATAAATGTAAGATTTAGGACTACTCATCATCAAAAAATTTTTACATGTACATTTTACTTGCATGCTGTAGGCCATGTGAATGACAAAGACGAAAAAAATTTGCCTTAAAAGTTGAGTTTAGCTTGCTTTTTATCAAAAAGTAATTTCATTTCGCACTCCAGGGTCCCCCGTACCTACCACAGCTTCGTGGTTTAACCGGGATAGGGCCCTGAAGAGCGCTCTGTTCTTAATTTTGAACCAGAACCTAGGGTCGAGCAAACCCTAGGCCCAGCACCCCCAGAGGTATCGTTTCACTTGGAGGACTTTGTGACCACGACGATTTTAACACCTCCCAGCCACCATTAATCAAGACGGTGGATCTTTGATCGGTTGGGATGGAGCCCGGGTCCCTTTGGACACGAGTCCGATGCCTTACCGATCAAAAAGTAATTGCAGAACAGCAAAATTATACTTCAGCCAGGAATAACAAAGTTCCATTCTTCATTTTAAGATGTGCTGGCAGATTTTGAAATAAAACATTTCAGAAAAAAATATCTATACTTTTCAGACATGTGGATGACTGATAATCGCTGGGATAAAGTTTAGATTAATTTTTAGAGACATTATTATCACATCATTTTTCTGTTTTTGTGAACACATACACATTCCAAATTAAAAAAAATCTTGAGAAAAAAATCACCTATTTTTTTCAAATCTAGATTCCATAGATTGTGAAAATTACACCTACGGGACAGGGCATGTGGATGGCATTTCAATGTAGTATCCTTTTTTTAAATGAATTTACAATGAATTATTGGCATTGTTGATAATCAGAATTATAGAACAAAAGACACATAAAAATATTCCCAAAATAGTTTTTTATTAAATTAAAAACAAAAAGAGCAACCAGTATGGAACACATATTTGCCCATTTTTCTAGAATTATCCATATATATATATATATATATATATATATACTAGCAAAAATACCCGGCGTTGCCTGAGCCAGTAAAAATATTGAGAAACAATTTATAATCGCTTTTTTTCCCCAAACTAAAAGAACTCAAAACGTACCGCTTTGACGATTTAAAATGTCGCTAAATTTGCGGTAACTGTTTTGGGATACCTAGGATAATTTTTCTCCCCTCCCTACTTTATGCAAATATGCTTAGGTATTATTAAGCCAGTAATTTTTGTCAAAGAAAAATTGTCATTTAATGCTAAGAAAATATTGCTGACCATGAAATGACGCTAAAAGTTTTTGTCCTAAGTGATTTCGAAATTAGTAGGGAGCATTTGACAATTATTTGTGCGAAAAACACAAATTAATGGTAATTTTAGTTTTGGGGTCTGATTAATTTCGTATGCGGATTACTTTCTGCTTTGACGTAAGTTTCAAAAGTTTTTTAATGACAACGTACGGAATCGGCCAAAAAAAAAAAAAAAAAACAACTTTTCTTCAACTGTGGGAGTATTATTTCGATGATTAAGATTTTGGCGCAGTCTACAAATATCAGACAACAATCGTTTTATTTTAGTTATATCGTAAGAAGTAAAGTATTATTACATAGTCTTTGGCGCCAGAACTGGCGTCAGTGGAAAACATTACCCATAATCTTAGTTATTATAATATTTTTGCAACAAATTCGGCAAGATACCTGTTCGATTGTATTCTAAGTGACCAATTGTAAGTACCGCCCAATCAACGCCAACAAATTTTTAAAAATACTGTAAAATTGTATTTAAAGTTCCATTAAAGTGGAAAATACTGAACCTAATCCATTTATTAGTTGCCAATCTCTTCAAGCGATTACATTACCGATACTCTAAAACACTAAAACACATACTGTCGGCCCCGCTCAAACGAATACTGTCGGTTCCAAGAAATATTATTTGATTAAGCGGAGAATTCGATTAAGCGGAATCTTTAGCATTGCGTCTATGGCATGGGAAATATCTAGTTCCAGGATATTTTATTCGTTTATCCGTTAGACGATTAAGCAGGACCGACAAATTCACGAAACTTGTGAAAATAATTGATACAGTCAACAATTTACTAACAAAGGAATACAATTTATTCTAAAAAAATAATATTTTCACGCAGCAATGCACATTAAAAAACACATTGCTTAAGGATAAATATTCTACTTACACAACTAAGACTACAAAACGTTTTAAATACAAATCATGGTAAAAGCCTGGATATTCCCCATGAAGCTGGAAAAAAAACCTTCATGATTTGACTTGAGAAAAGCCTTGGACATTAAATACGGAAAGAAGAAATGATGCCCGCAATTTTAGCTTTCGACAGGGAGTTGAGATGATACACTAAATACTGAGTTAGTTTGGTCAATGCCTTTTGATTTATGAGAAATATGTACCTTAAATTGGAATGAAAAAGACGCTACCGATCGAACTTTTTTGAATATCGTTATAAATTATAGCCTATGTGTTATTCTGATGTATATGCTACATTATGGTAAAAGTTTCATCAAAATCCATTCAGTAGTTTTTGCGTGAAAGAGGAACAAACATACATCCATCCATACATCCATCCATACATCCATCCATCCATCCATACAAACTTTCGCATATATAATAGTAGTAAGATATATATATATATATACTAGCTGACCCGGCAACCGTTGTTTTGCCATATAAATAATTTCCTAGTAATTTCTAGTGTAGACAAAAAATAGCTTACTTATTGTAAGTATATGTATGTATGTATGGTAGAATGTGTATATTGTATGTATGTAAGAATGTGGTATATGCGTGAAATAAGCATGGAGCGCTGTGAACGATGAGGGAATATAAAAATAACAAAAGGCAAACATTATTTTTAAGTTATTATAATTTATTCCTTAAAATTATATATCATTAATTAAACAATTACGACAGTAACACTATCAAACAATATCAATCTCTTAATGCTATAGCGTGAACAATATTTTTTGTTAGTCCATCTTTAGCTAACACAAACAAACTGGATGGTTTACCAATCGAGAGCATGCCACGTATAATTGTCCGTGTGAAAAACATGGTGTTCTCAAATCTAAGCCACAAACAGACATCGTTTGACCTTGGGATTTGTTGATAGTCATTGCAAATGCCAATCTAATCGGAAACTGAATACGTTTGAATTGAATTGGCACATCTGTAGGTATAATAGGAATCCGTGGTATGAGTATATTTTCACCTCTGAACTTGCCATTTAAAATCCTGGCTTCGATCACGTTTTTCATTAATTTTTGAATGACTAATCGCGTACCGTTGCACAGCCGGGGCAGGTTCAAATTACGAAGCAAGATAATTGGAGATCCAACTTTTATTTTTTAAAAATTTGTGTCACTTTAATGGTCGTTCATACCCCCCCCCCCCTCTCGCAGTGAAAAAAAACTTTACACAGCAGATTTTGCCTAATAACTCAACACTAATGGTTTTTGATACATTTTATTTGTTTGTAATGATGTTTTTTGGTCACAACCAATATGAAAATCACAAAAAATAGTTACTTTAATTTTTAACATATATTTATCTTCTTCAGAATTTTTGACTTCTAATTTTACCTTAAATTTGACGTAAATGCAAGGTATAAAATACAGAATTTTATAAAGGTACAAAAATTAACATAATATAATTGATAGTGTATATAATTTTTGAAAAAAATAATATAAGTGCCGCAAATCAAAAACCATTTATTGCCACAATCGATTCAAAGCCCCCAAAAATGGCGCAAACGTCCATAAGAAAATTCTACAGCATCGAAGGACCCCATTGCCAATTTTAACAAAGATCCGACCAAAACTGTCATTTTGTACTATAAAAAAATATGGGGTAGATCCCCATGAAGGGATGTACCTGCATAAGGACATTACAATCATTAAAATCATTCAAAAAAAAAAAAAAAACATGCAGCTGTTCGAAAAAATCCTTGCGGGCCTGGATTCGATCTCATTCCATCAGGAACTTCAAGCTGACGCGCAGAACCACTTGACCATCGGGTCGCTCATTGAAGTAAGGATTTACGATAACACATATTGTTTTAGTTCAGTAGATCAGATGTTATGTGCGAACAAAAAAAATTTATGGGTGGACTACCCCTAACATTTAGGGGGATGAAAAATAGATGTTGGCCGATTCTCATAGATACTGGATAAGGACAAAAAATTTCATCAAAATCGGTCAAGCCGTTTCGGAGGAGTATGGCAACGAAAACTGTGACACGAGAATGTTTTATATATATATATATATATATATATATATATATATATATATATATATATATATATATATACTACTGTCCGTCCTTGAAAGCAGCGCTTAGCACTCGGGAAGCATTTCATCTAAAAAAAGGGCGATGAGTTGTGAGTGGGAACTTTCCGAAGTTTTCAATTGAAAACTTGCATTTGCTCTTCTTTTGGCACATTCAACTAAACTATGTAATTTGAAATTAGCATTGTTCTGCGTTGTTTGATACGGCTCAAAATGTTACTTGTTATTCTTCCCCTTATTGTCATCTAACCTATTACCCCTATTTTGGTAAGATCAGAGAAGATCTGACGCATGCGTAAATACGCGGAAGGTTTTACCTTAGAAAATCAGACAGTACTTATTCGGTGATACAATAGATCATTTTATTTTTCAATTAGTGTTTAGACAAAATAGATCTCAAAACAAGAATTAAAATTGCATAAAAATGAAAAAAAATTAAAAAATAACTGAATACTTAAAAAGTAAGCAATGCAAATTGTTTGCTCAAAAAAATGATTTTTGTTTTTTTTTTTTTATGACACATTACTTTAATAAATAGTTCCCAAAAATTAAGATGCATTGGTGTGGTTGGTAGAGCGTCGTACTTATTTTGAGAAGAGTATGAGTTCAACAGGCTTTCTCTTTAACATAATGCTGCTCCAACTTTCTATTACGATAAATATTTTTTGGTGTAGTTGTGTTTTTTTCTTTTTTTTAGTACATCATTATTTTAGAAACACTTCATGAAGCTACAAAGTAAAAAACATAATTTCTAAGATTTTTCGCCGAGGAAAAATAATTAAGCAACTCGTAATTAAAGGGCTTGGAGGATGAAGGGGTTATGTTACAGTTTAAAAAATGAACACTCTGGACAATGGTAAGCAATGGATACATGTAAGCAAATAAAACTTGGTACATCAAAAAGTCGATGTCATTAGACTAATTTCTTACGCACAGTGACGACAAAACCAGAAAACAAAAAAGCTGCAGCAACTGTAACACTAAAACTTGGAAATTACTCGCCATTTCTATTTTGTCACATAACCGCTTCATTTCCCAAGCCCTTTAATTTCGCTGGTAATAGAAGAAAAAAATTACTTAAAAAAAAAACGGGTTTTGCGTCCATTCTGTCAAGTGCGAATGCTTCAAACTGGTCAGCTAGTTGTTGATATTGCTTTAACTTGACATAATTCTAAAATTTAGAAATGTTCGCACAACCCATATATTTATGATTTCGATATCGTTATCGATAAACAATCCTTTTTCATTTAATCAAATGCTTCATTCCCACTTCTTCTATTCGCTGACAAAGCAGAAGTAAATAACATAAGATACAAAGAACAATTACTTAACTTTAGTTCAGATAAGTGACGCGTAATCTATTGTTCAGTAAAGCATTATTTATTTGTAAGCAAACGGGCTTGGAAGACAAATGAGTGAACTTATCACAAACTAACGATGGATAACTGATGGATGTAAAAACTTCTTGATATAGATTAGCGCTGCCGAAGAAAACAATCTTAGGTAAGTGTTAACATTTCTTTTTAATATTTTTTGAGGTAAGGAGAAAAAGCATTATTTTCTCTTTCTCAACAAGTCAATGCGATTTACTTCTAGCGTAGAAAATATTCGTAACCCTCTTTGACCTGAATTAATTTGTAAATGAATTTTTAAATATAGGGTAAGTGCTTCAGTAGTCGGCTACAATGACATAAAACTCCTCAAAAATAGTACATTTTTAATTCAAAATCAGATATGATGCATTCACACATTCATGTACTTATCCTCAATCATCAACCAGTGGCAGTTAAGTTTTGGATACTTTTTTTGAGTTAGTAATGAGTCATTTCATTTTGAATGGTGTGCCCGTCATCCAAGATTGAGATTCTGCTTATTTTTCAGCTAAGATAATTCTGTGGCCGACTACTGGAGCATTTACTAGTGTTGACAACAGCTTGGAATTTTAACACAATTTTTTTTTTTAATTTCTGAAGCAAGTATAGGTGATTCACTATCAGAAAGATTCATTCTAAAGTTTTACCTTGTTTTTGTTGCTGTATTGATAGCTGAAAGTTCTAGGTTAGCCAAGATCAACAAAAGATCTCTTAAATGGCCGACTACTGGAGCACTTACCTTATTTTTTGTTTTTAGTTGAAAATACATCAATTAACATAAGTGCAGAGTTAAAAAATTTGGACAATCACTAGGACTTTGGTCCTAGAACCGGTACTAGCCACTAAGAAAACTGTTTCAGATCGCTGACATCAACTACCGGCTTCTCAGCAAAGTACAAGGAATGGTACTTTCAAGTACCAGCTCTAGCCTTATTGGATTCATAATACTAGATTATACACTGAAGTGACAAAAGTCATGGGATACCTCTTAATATCGTGTCTGCCCTCCTTTTGCCCGGCGAAGTGCAACAACTCGACGTGGCATGGACTCAACAAGTCGTTGGAAGTCTTCTGCAGGAATATTGAGCCATGCTGTCTCGATAGACGTCCATAATTGTGAAAGCGTTGATGGGGCAGGATTTTGGGCACGAACAGACCTCTCGATGGTGTCCCATAAATGCTCAATGGGATTCATGTCGGGCGATCTAGGTGGCCAAATCATTCGTTGGAATAGTCCAGAATTTTCTTCAAACCAATTGCGAACAGTTGTGGCCCGGTGACATGGCGCATTGTCATCCATAAAAATCCCATCGATGTTTGGGTACATGAAGTCCATGAATGGCTGCAAGTGATCTCCAAGTAGCTGCACATAAGCATTTCCAGTCAATGTTCGGTCCAGTCGCACTAGAGGACCAAGTCCATGCCATGAAAAAACAGCCCACACCATTACGGAGCCACCACCAGCTTGAACAGTGCCTTGCTGACAGTTTGGGTCCATGGCTTCGTGGGGTCTGCGCCACACTCGAACCCTACCATCGGCTCTTACCAGCTGAAATCGTGATTCATCGGACCAGGCCACGGTTTTCCATTCATCTAGGGACCAACCGATATGCTCACGTGCCCACGAGAGTCGCTGCAAGCGATGTCGTTCTGTCAGTAAAGGCACTCGAGTCGGTCTTCTGCTGGAATAGCCCAAGAAATCCAAATTTCTCCGCACAGTTCTAGCAGACACGTCCATTGTACGTCCCACATTGATTTCTACGGTGATTTGACGCAGTGTTGCTTGTCTGTTAGAATTTACGACTCTTTGCAGACGTCGCCGGTCTCGATCTTTAAGTGCAGGCGGTCGACCACTGCGCTGTCCATGGTGGGATGTTATGCCTGAAATTTCATACTCTCGGCACACTCTTGACACAGTGGATCTGGGAATGTTGAATTCTCTAACGATTTCCGAAATGGCATGACCCATGCGTCTAGCTCCAACTAACATTCCGCGTTCAAAGTCTGTTAATTCACGTCGTGCGGTCATCATCACGTTAAAACCTCTTCACATGAATAACTTGAACAGAAATGAAAGCTCTGTAAAAGCACTGCGCATTTATACCTGTTCTATGCGATGCTACTGCCATCTGAAAATTTGCATATTGCTATCCCATGACTTTTGTCACTTCAGTGTACTATACTGCAACCTTTCTTGACAACAACATCGTGACGTCAGCATGACGTTTGCGTGACGTTAGCCTATGAAAAACGAGCTAGATAAAACGTCACAGCCTACTTGGAGAATTAGAGGAGATCGGTGACTACTTGTGAGCTCTTATTGGCTCCGCCTGTAGTGACGTTCAGAGTCAAGTTAAGTTGCATTTAGGAAAAGTGCAAGCGGTATTTCTGAGTATCGTTCGGTCATAAAGGGATAAATAATTTTTTTTTTCATTATCCATTATGTGCAAAAATTCACTCCTTTTTCGACTATTTGATTCCAATGAGAGCAGTACTCGAGTACAAAGCACAATACTCTACCAGTACCAAATACGTTTTCGATTAAACTGTTTCTCGAATTTGAGGAAAACAAAATGATAAAGAAGAAGACCTGAGACCCGAATTTTTAAAAAATCATTACAACTATATTAAGCTATGCTAAGCACAAAAGCCGCACCTGCAGCTGAGCGCAAAATGAGAAACGGCATTTTAATATGTTTTACGCCCCCATATAGTTGATTTAAATTTCAGTTTTTAATATTTTTATTTAAAAAAAACCTTAAACATAAGAGCTAATATTTAGAAAAGTGCCAATTTGAGTCCCAAGTGAATTTTCACCAGTATTTCAGTAACTAGTTAAAAAAATAATTTTCCCCA
The DNA here is from genome assembly GCA_038373865.1 of Uloborus plumipes. Lineage (NCBI taxonomy): Eukaryota > Metazoa > Arthropoda > Arachnida > Araneae > Uloboridae > Uloborus > Uloborus plumipes. The sequence continues at coordinate 26,289 of JAXGGA010005642.1, forward strand.
GAAAGAAGATCAGTTTTTCTTTCATTTCATCTAATAACATCAGAATTTTTTTTTTTTTTTTCATCAGAAAATATTGTGTTTATACATCAAAAATCAGATCGGTAACGTGTCCCAAGTAGCAAAGCTTAGCATGCAAACAGGTCATGCGCACTTTCTAACTTCCTAAAAAAACGCACTTGCACAAAAAACGATTCTATTTTTACCCCTTTGTTAATATTTTACTTCATTTTTGTTTTAATCGATTTCTGATTTTCTAGCTGATGCGAAATAAGCGTGTCCCAAGTTCCGCCGTCAGAATGGTAACAATAACTTCCGATCTATGTTTAGGCTCCCAAAATCATTTCCTGCACCTATACCACGTGATACTGAGTACCTGGTGGAAAGTTTTATCGAATTGTAATTAAAAATTTGCATTTCTGCATCTAAAATTGTAGGTAAGATTTTTCAAGTGATTTTATAAAATGTGTGTCATTTGAGTCATCAGATCGGTAACACGCTCTAAAATGCGCAGTTTTTATTATTTTAAAAATTATTTTATATATAAGTATAGTCCTTTGTTACAAGTGAAAAAACCACGTGTTTGATTTTGGTTTAGTGCGATCGACTCGGAAATAAAAAAAAAAAACTTTGTCAGTTTGTCAGATCGGTAACAGTCAGAGCGGTAACATTGAAAAACAGCAAATATGTTTGCAGAACTAACTCACACGTTTCAGAATTATAAAAAGCAAAAATCATACTTTAGCCATATATATTGAATATTTTTGTTCTTAAAAAATAAAAAGCAATGAGTTTTAGTACAATTGTTTCATTTGTGGTTTGTATGACCTAACAATAGAAGTTAGTAAAATAAGAAAAATTGACACTGCAGAAATTAAGTTAGTTAATTATTATTATTTTAATTAATTTATTTATTTATTTTCTTGTGCCTCAATTTCTTATAACTTCGCTAAATAACTAGATAATAACTAGCATGCTAAATTTGAATTTCTGATCAAGAAATTAAATTTTTCCTGCAACTAATTAAAGAAAAGCAAGCAGCAGAGTTGTGTATTGAAAAAGTTGAAGTTGTGTGTTGTTTTAAAACAAAACAAATGTTTTATTAGCTTGGATTTGGTAATCTCATAATTTATTTTATCTAAAAACCTTATCGTTCATTTTTATTTCCAAGAAATGCTTTTTCATAATGAAATTTGATTTTTTAGCCTAATATATATATTTTAATATAATTATCTTAATTCTATGTTAAAAATGCAAGGAAATGATATCATATTTAGAGATGTTAACGAAGACTGATAGCATAAACTCAAATATGTAGCTCATATTAACATCAGATCTGTAACATTCATCAGATCTGTAACGGCTTAAAAGTGAGTAATCTAAGGAGGGGGTAAATAACTTCCTTGACCTCCCCCCTTTTATTTTCTTGCATTTAGACCCACTTTAGACTTAAAATCCAATATTAGTTTTTTTCTGCAAAAAATTTTTTTTTTCAGAAAACTCCAACTTCAAATTGGCACTTTTCTAAATATTGGCTCATAAACAACCATAAAGCAATGAATATAGGTATACAATATGTTACAGAGAACCACCTCGTGCCAAAACACGATTTTAACATAAGACGCAGGTATCACTTTTGTGTTTAGTACGGCAGTACAGTGCACGGCGCTTCGTTTTTAGTGATATTCAAATAGTTATAGGTATTTTATGGAGGTTTCTTACACGTTAAATTGTTTATCTGATAAAATTGATAAACTTCTCAATTTTAGCAAATGTTAAGCCCTGAATAATGCTTACCTCTACCATATTTTTTATTTTAATTTTAGAACGATCTGTCAATAGCGTTATACTTTGCCCCTACAAATTGTATAGATTGATTTTTTTTAAACCCTGTAAGTATACTCGCTCGGTGAAAACTTGCACAAGTATCCAAACCGTTTATACACCATCTAGTAGCACAGTCAGAAATTGCATTCTGATTGGGATTTTTCAGTTGTAACACTGTCCGATATAAAGTATCGTAGTTTGTATCGCAACCTGTATAAACTACCGTATGAGGATTGGCAAAACCAAAGTTTCAAAAAAGTTTGTTCAAACCAAAGTTTCTGGAATTAATTTTGACCTCAAAACCTCCTTCCTAGCATCGTAAATATTTTTATTGATTTCTGTACGTATTAAATAGATCAAAAAAGAAAGATTCTGATATGCCACTGGATATGTTCATTTACTTTTCAGTTCATTAAATGGCAAATACTTAAAGGATATTGATATCAGGAAAATATTCTTAAAATCAATACATTAATTGATAATAGACTCATGAAGTAGCTGTAAAGGCCAAGGCCATCTAATGCATGAAATAGGTTTTGAGAAGCAATTACACTTAACTAAAAATGTCAAAACATAACATGACTGATGAAATCAATAAATTAAAAATGAGATTTTTTGTGATTTAATGAGCTACACAAAAAAAGTACAAACTTTGAAGACAAAATATTCGTCCATGAAGTTCACTAACAGCGTTCTAGTCGTAAAATTTAACTTCTCGCTTTTGTTTATTTGCTGTTTTTCCTTTTCCATAGAGTGAGACTATCCTCTCTTTCCATATCTTGAGCACATCAATGATGTTGCTTTTGTCGCCACTACTCTTTCTGGGACTTCTTTGTCTTCCTGTTGGCGAAGGCAAGAGTCTGAAGCAAGCGGATAGCTTCGCCAGAGGTGGCAACAAGGACAAAGAGGCCGCCCTGCAGTTCCTCGAGGACAACAACCAAATGGCTGCCAGAATGCTCAACAAGATGGCCAAGGCAAGCTGGAATTACCAGAGTGATCTCACAGAGGAAAATAAAGAACAGATGGTAAGGTTCATCCCAGGGTACATCAGCGGCTCCCAAGCTTTTTAGGTCTCGTAATTCTAAGAGATTCACATTTACTTCAAATAACCTAATTCTTAATAATGACTAAATGACAAAATGTTAACGGTCTGGAAGTCAAATGCTAGTCATTTACTATCATAATTGAAGGCCTGGGAGATGAAGGGATAATGTGACAAAACAGAAATTGCGAGTAACTAAAGTTCATTTTATTGTTGCAGCTTTTTTGTTTTCTGGTTTTGTCGTTAGCGTACGTATGAAATTGGTCTAATGACATCTACTTTCTGATGTGTACCAAGTTTTATTTGCTTACCTGTATCCATTGCTTATCATTGTTCAGTTTCTTTATTTTTTAAAATATATTATAGCCCCTTCATCCTCCAAGCGCTTCAACTACTTTCTTCTATATTGAACAAACTTGGAGAGGAAACTTGAGCTATAGTTTCGCGGAACATGCTTTGGTAATCCCTGCTCTATAGGATCACTGGCTCATCAACAGCAGACATCGGTCATTTAGACTTGCTCTGTATACCTACAATGCTTTAGGTGAAGTCTATTTCTCTCTCCTTCTCCCGCGTGTCGAGAATTAAAAACGTTTGACCTATCAAATGGCACTATATCTCACTCGCGTTTTCCCCGTAACAGCCTCAAACGCCTCCAAATTAGCCTAAGAAAAACATGGCAAAAATATTTGGGACCGATTGTTAAAGTGTTAGGCAGAATTCGATGCTGTGTACCCCCATAAAGCTTATGCAATTTATACTACTCCGATTTTGAACCGGACCCCTAGTTTCCGACCAGGCTTATACGGCCCCTAGTCGGCTATGTCTCCAAGTAAAGAAGTTGGTGTTGCTGAGTTTATGTGGTCTTAAAAGGGGCATCATTTGAGTAAGAGGCCAGCAATCTGAAGTACCTTAGCTTTCTGCTTCTAGAAAATGATTTCCTGAAGTCCTAAATAGCTTTGAAGAGCTGGTTTCCTGAACTGTTTGTTCCTCTCGAAACAAATATTTGTGGCCTTACACCAACAGCTTATTGCCTTAAAGAGTTAAATGGGAAAATGGACTTAATTGGCCTTCATCTGTACAAGTGCTTTTAAAGATTATTATTACGTGAAAAAAAAGCCAACAATCCAAATGTTCATTAATATTTGCTGTGAGCAAAATGAAATGAATACATAACCGCTAAAATTACAATCTTTACTTTGAACTGTATTATCATTCCAGTTGAAAAATGCTGCAAGTCCAGGCTCAATTCAACAAGGCAACGTGGGAAAACGCAACTTCCTTCGAATGGAAAGGTTTCAAAGAATCGTATGCGACTGTTTATAGGTGGTTCAAAAAATTATCCGTACTGGGAACAGCTGCTTTATCCGAAGAAAAATTGAGCGAGGTAAGTCTATCAAATCATTTTATAACCATGTGTCTTTGCTTTCCAAGTATCATTTCATGACATAACTTAGCGAAAACCTTAGAAAAAATGTACACTGCTCTACACAATTAGGGGAGCACATGGCTTTAACAAAATCATCTACCTACCAGGAAATGAAAGAAGAAAACTTTATATGCAAATCAAAGTTCATAACGTCAAAAAAAAAAAAAAAAAAGGAGGATAAGGGCAGGAATCGGGATGTTGCAAAAACGACTTGCTCCCCTAATTGTTTTGAGCAGTTTACTTTCATGGTAATATTTCTGAAAAACTCTTTGTGGTTTTAATTCATATCTATCTCACAAACTGTGGTATATCATTTGACAAAGGAAACTGTTTAAGTGCCCAAAAAGATCGCAGTTATGCGGCTCAAAGTCTTTGAATTATCACCCATACAGCTTGCTACGTATAGTGTAAACATTGAATAATGGTTTTTATGTATACATGGATAGCTTTTACACAAACACTTCTGTCATAATATTCTTTAAAAAAAATGACACTGATACAGGATATTTATCTCTGTTTATGTATTTAAAATATTTTCTATGAAACAAAACAAACTACACATTCAAAACCAAAACTGTTAATGATAATTGCAATTTAAGCAAATAAATACGCATTAAAAGCAAAAGTGAAAATTTATGCAACCGGTCCCTAAATTGCAATTACAGATTAAGATGGAGGAACAGCTTACATAGTTGAGTTAAGTTATATATCTTGACTTGGCATGTAATATCTTTCTTTAAATTTAGGTGACTAAATTAAACCAACTCTGAAATTTAGGGTAAAATTCCAGATTAATTAATAATCATATTAGTATTAATAACAATTATAGTAATGCAGAAAGAAACTGCAACGAACTCGGCAACTAAACTTTTTTCAACTTTTTTCTTAAATTTCAGTGATACATTTTTTTCTCTTTAGATAAGGAACTTTTTGGAAGTATGCTTTCATAAAATGATGCATAAAGATTTTCCCTGTGAGTTGGCAATGGACTATAGATACAGCTTAGGTGAAACTAACGCGAGTGATTCGATATACAACCAATTCGAGTGCAAAACCTCTTACACAGTATTCATGTCCATCATCTTCCGTCTTAAAATAAAATTTAAAAAGAAACTAAAACATTCATTCTTTAAAATCAATAAACAAATAGATTTCGTTACGATTATAAACTCACGTTTGTGAAAATTGCAACAACATGAAGGACTTGAGGACATGAGGGTATCATATGCAAATGATTAGAATTTTAGACTCGTAGCGCATGCGTACGCTGAGCAGCGCCCTCTGAACGCCGGATTTATCCGAATAAATTGACGGCTGCAGCAAGGCGTGTATGGTTATAGGTGGTTTTCTGCTTGTGATAAACGTTATATCAGACGTTGCTTATGCTTCTTCGACGAAAAAGAGCGAGGTTTCAACAACTTACGGAGTTTGAACGGGGGAGGATCATTGTCCTTCGTGAAGCTGGATTATCTTATCGTGAAAAAGCCGCTCGTGTGCAGCGTAGCAGCAGCACAGTGATGCGTGTTTGGAAGCAGTCGACGGACGAGTGTCGGACAACTCGGAAATCCGGGACTGGACCCCGAAATATGACGTCAGCGCGCGATGATAGACACCCGATCCGTATGATGGTGACGGACCGTACAGCTTCTTCTAAGCAACTGGCAGCACAGGGGTCAACAGCTACAGGTGCTTCATTGTGTGCTTCAATTTGTAGGCGTCTGCTGCAGCGTGGACTGCGCGCAAGGACTCCTATATACATTATCCCCCTCACGCTAAACCATTGCCCCCTGCAGCTACAATGGGCCAATCAGCATAAGGAATGGTGTGCTGATTGGCAGTATGTTGCGCTTGCTAACGAATCCCGCTTCAATTTGTGGTACCATAATGGCCGCATTCGCGGCCAACGCTATGCCGGTAAACGCCACCTTCCAGAGTGCATTATCGAACGTCACAGTGGACGAACAACTGGAGTCATCGTTTGGGGTGCCATATCATATCACGGACGATCTCAATTGCTGCGAATTGTAGGTAACCTGAACAGCAACCAGAACATCAGTGAAGTTCTACAGCCCCAAGCTGTCCCCTTCCTTCAAGGCTTGCCTGGCGCTGTATTTCAGCAGGATAATGCCTACCCTCATGTCTCTAGAACTGTTCAATCCTTCTTTGCATCACAGCAGATACAGCTTCTTCCCTACACAGCGTATTCCCCGGATATGTCACCGATTGAACATGTCTGGGATTTCGTTGGTCGGCGTCTCGTTCGTGATCCTCGTCTTGTTGCTTTTTCAGACGAACTTTGGGTACGCATACAAACAGTATGGAATGCTCTTGATCAGGCAGACATTAAAAATTTGTTTGACTCCATGCCATGTCGCGTAGCAGCACTTATTGTAGCGCGTGGTGACGACACAAAACACTAATTTCAATTTTTCTTTATTGTTTGTTGGCTTTCTAAGTTTAATCATTTATTTGTACCACTATGACTTAGCTGTGTATTAAATTTTATTCAGTTATGGAGATTCCTTTGTGGTATTGCAATTTTCACAAACATGAGTTTACGTATAATCTTGGATTTAGCAGAAACATGTCCGTTATTTTCTCAGTTTTGTTTAAAACACGGAAATAAAAATTTTTGATAGTTCATTATCACAAGACAACTACGTAATGTTTGAAATTCCAAGTCATTGTTTGACTAAAATACTAAAATAGAACTAAAGTATGTTAAATTAAAGCATGGTTTCCCTTTTTTAGATGAGCAAAATTGCAGCTGAAATGAAAGATATCTACGGCAAAGCAAAAGTCTGCTCTCCTAATGTCAAAGATGACGAAACATGTAACCTAGCTATCGAACCAGGTAATCAGTTTCCACAAAATTTTAGAATGTCTGCCCCATCATTATACAAGTGTTTTTTTTTTTTTAAGTGTAATACTTGGGTCCATATAAAAATTGACAACATCAGACAATCATTTTAAAATTAACCAAACAGTTTTACTATTAGCCATCCATTTTATCTATTTTATTTCTTTCCTTCTTTTTTTTTTTTTTTTGACAGTTACTTTATTATTAGAGCCCCTGATATCATAAAGCGATTCAAACGGAAACAGTACTCGTATGCAGTTTGAACGGTTACAGTTTTAATCGGAGAGGATTAGAGGAGCAATTTTACCCCTTTTCCACTTCTGGAATATACTTTACTAGGCGTATAAGCATAAAATACCAGTTTCAGGCAACAAATGCTACACTAATGCAGTTTGTGCTTAAAAATTTGACGCAGCGCCGTTTCTTTTTGCGTCATCAATAAATCTCGGACAAGCACGAGAGAAAAATTGGGCAAGTGTGCTCCTAGTATTGAGTTCAATACAGCAAAATTTATGCAAAAAAAAAGGGGGGAATCACTCGTGGATAGTATTAAAGATTTGTTTTTATGTGAAGAAAGCTGCTATCGAATCAAACTCATTACTTCGAAAAGCTTATGATGAACATGCTCCATTGTAAGACACATGTGACCAATGGTTCTAGCATCACAAAAATGGTTAGGGGAGACTGGGTACGGTTGTGACAATTTTCATTTGCTCCCCCATAGATCAATTAGCAATGCCTGTGAGCTGGTTTAAAGTTGTTTTTATGTTAAAGTGTTTATTTGCTTGCTTATAAACACTAAAATTTTCTCCCTAAGTACAATAGTTAACTCACAGGATCAAATTAAACAAAAACAAAAGGAAAAAATGTTACAACCGACCCCACCCCAGGGGCGGTTGTGACAGTGCTTGAGGTCGGTTGTGACAAGTTCAAAAATATAGCAAAACAGTCTAGATCACTTTTAATTCCAAGTAATATTAAACGCAATTCAACATAACCTTCATCTGGGAAAGTTTAACATTTAACAACGTATCTCGTTCAGTTGAAGTAGCCTTATACCAAGTTTTACAAAAATATCAGGTTTTTGGAATTTCGTAACGTCTGTTTTGGCAACATTATGCACATCCTGTGGGTCATAACCGTGTCTGTTCATAACAATTCTCAAGTATCAAAGAAAGATTCCACATTTATTTGTTTTATTGAAGCTTGTTACTCTTGAAAGGCTACACTGTTAAAAAAAACCTGAATTTTCAGGAAGATTTTTACTGATTTTAACAGTAAATTTCCGTTTTCGTTTCAAAACAGAACTTTTCCTTGAAAAAACGGAACTATTCCGTGAATTACCAAGTTGGAGAAACAAAAAACGGAATTTACCCGGTTTTGTGGTTGAAATATAACCTAACGAGAGAGTTAGATACAGTCTGAAGAGACTTGGCGCGTGCGCAGAAACGACGGCAGCATAAATGATTCATAACTGAATCAAAGTGCGCAGCAAAAGTAACGTAAAGTCATCGAGAATTAATGTGCATGTTTACGCTTCTGTGAAAGCTGTATTATTCGCATTAGCATGGAAAAGAGGACATCTGTGTCTCGTCGTTTGTCATCACAGTCGAATGTTATTTAATCGTGTTCCTCAGGACGTTATTATGTGTGCGCCATTTTGTTTCAATTTGAAAATGCTTCGTCGAAGAGCGTTGACTATTGTTATAGCATTCGAAGAAGAATTGTTCCAGGATTCTGCGTAGTTAATCAAATTGACTGGAAAAATAATTTGGATCTTTTCATGTGATTATTCGGTATCCAGCATTTCCTCTCAACATTTTTAAGAAGACTTCGTTTATCGCAATGGATAAATTCAAAATGGGCAACAAAAGGGCGTGTTAGTATATTTTAAAATCTACTCGCTCTATTGTTGCCTTTTTTGAGCAACAAAAAAAAAGAAAATTTTTATTTAAGAGGTAAGAATTTTTATTTTTGTTACTGCTATTTTTATTTTAATCTGAGTCCAGACTTAACAGTTAGTTATTTCATGATATAAACCAATTGTGCATTTTAGTAGTTGCATGTATGAACTTACTGGTGCTGAGGGTTAGTAAAATTTAGTGAAATGATTTTTGTAATTTTATATCAAGATTTAAAAGCTTAGTTTCAAAACTTAGCTTTTTTACTTTATGACTTTACTTCGTTAATGTGACGAAATTAATGTTGTCAAAACTACGAAAATGATTGTCAATTTGACGATACTAGGATAAAGAAATATTTCGCTACATTTGACGAAATTCATCCCCAAAAAATTACGAAATGTTCGCTCGGGGTATATTCTTGGAAGTGATTTCATCAAAAACAAAGAAAGTTCGTTAATTTTGAGAGTGCATTTCTGAAAGTGTTGATCACTATGAACACCATAACGTAAATATATATGAAAATAGAGGAAATCAGTAACAATACAGGATTTTTTTTTTAAGGAACCACGAATGTTTCAAATTCAGAAAGGAAAAAAAGAACTTTCGGAAGAACTTAATTTTTATTCAAACATAAGAGAAAATATTTTTAAAAGAATGCACCTTGTTAATACTTTTTAATTTTTTGAAGTTATGCGCTCAGAAATACTATGCATTGATCATTCCATCTTCAAAATATTTGAGTATTTTATGCGAGATTGATGTAATCTTTTCAAAAAAATCATGTTATTTTAATGAACTAAAATTTTTAATGAAAAAAAAAAAAAAGCCAATTCTTGTATTGCTTTAGTATTTTTTTTAAAGGCAAGATGTTTAAAAGTTTGAAGTATATGAGCGGATATTTTCAAACTTTTTCTAAAAAACAAAATTCGTAAGAGTTTTAAGTTTACATTTTTGCTCATCATTTTGTCTTATATATATATAATTTTCCGGTGAGCTAGTTTACGCTCCTTTTTTAATTGCTCTATTTTTCTGTTTCTCATTTTCCCATATTTTAATCACCCACATTTTTACATTATAGGCTTATACCTATACGCTTATACTTATATATGCAAGATGGAAAATTATTGAAATTTTGCAAAATAAACAAGCGCTTTTATAGCAGCTTAATATTAATAGCAAATAATGTATGAAAGTTTAATAAATTAGTCCTTTTAGTGGCGCAAAATGTGTAGATTGGAAAAAACAACAAATGAACAAATTGAAATTTTAAGAAACTTTAGAGAAACATTTGGAAATTTACGAAACAATATAAACATATAAAAAGAACAAACGAAAAAGATAAGGCAGCACATTACCCATGTTTGTTCTTTTTATATGTTTATATTGTTTCGCAAATTTTCAAATGTTTCTTAAAATTTTAATTTGTGCATTTGTTGTTCTACACAATCTACGCATTTTGCGACACTTAAAGGACTAATTTATTGAACTTCCATAGATAATTTGCTATTGATATTAAGCTGCTATAAAAGCGCTCGTTAATTTGCAAAATTTAAATAATTTTCCATCTTGCATGTATACATATAAGTCCAAGCGTATAGGTATAAGCCTATAACGTATAAGCGGGGATAATAAGAACCGAAAAAATGAAGAACGGAGAATTACGAAACGAAAAAATGCCTAACGGAAAAATGACGAACGCTCTGTTCGTCATTTTTCCGTAAAATCACGGAAATATAATTAACGAAACGGAAACACTCCGGCAACTCAGCTGCCGTATATTTTTTCGTTATTTTCAGGAAATTTTTTTAACAGTGTAGTTGCATGAGCTGCACGAACAGACGTGAAATATTTCTATTCATAAATAAACGGAACCATTTCTCAGTAGCCATTTTACTTTCATATCTGCTTTCAGGGTATATGTAAGCTCAAAAGCACTTTATTATGAGCGATATAACCTATGCACACGTTGTTTTCATTGTGACAGCGCCGGCCGGCTCCATCGCGTTTACGAATGAATGTTTCGTAGCAAAGACTTACGATTAACGTTGAATTTCCAAAGCTGTGCGAAAGAAAAAAAAGTTTTACTTCTTTATAAGCTTCTTTATATTTCATTAGGTCACACTGCCCTATTTCTGTCTTCTCCAAGCGTATTATTGGCATCAAATATGATAAAAACATGTTTTACTCGTGTCACAACCGTTCCCACGCAATTTGTCACAACCGACCCCAACCCACTACTTTTGAAAACAGCAATCTCTATGGCAATACAAACTAGCCTATAGAAAAAGTAATCACTGCTATTTCACTATTAAGGTTCACTACTTATGGGGAGAAAACTTTCATTTCTCTATCTGTACCCATTCAACAGGAATTACTAAAAGACATCGAACAAAAAAACTTACTTTTAACTGTTAAAAAGTAACCAACCCCTCTGCTAGCGTTAATGTCACTCGATGGCTACCGCAATGCTTTGACACACATTCAGACAAACATGCTGATACTCTCTCTTTGCTTCAACCAGGTATTAATTATGGTTTAGCTAATATGACGACTGTCACAACCGCCCCGCGGCACAACCTTCCCCAGTCTCCCTCACTTTAGAGTTGTAGGCAGGGAACGTGTAAACTCAAGAGGAAGAGCTGTGGTGCTAAAGCTGTGGAATTGTGAGGAAAAGTGCTTCACTTCACTTCTATACAAAAAGATATAGCTAAATAGGATACCATTTAGCAAACAACTGCGCGTTTTAAAAAACTATAGAGGAACACACCATGTACAATAAAGGACACATATGTAGATTAAAAAAAAAACTGGTTTTGAATACACTCTTAAGATAAGCACTTTTCGAAATTTGCAATAAATTACACCATTCTATATTTTCAGCCGTTATAATAGTACCATTGGGGTACATATGTCTAACAAAAACAGGTAAACATATAACACGCATGCTATGATTTATTCGCACCTTAATATTGGTGCGGGGAATTTGTAAAATGTGCACATTGCCAGAGCAGGGAACGGATGGGAAAGACTGCTAAAAATATTTGAAAAATATCTAAACCAATGTATTCAGATGACATACTGTATTTAAAACTCGTGCATATCAAGACACATCAGATACTAAAAAATTTAGCAAGCAAGATAAGTTAGGGAAATACATAACAAGTAATATAGAGCAAGAAGCAATATTTAAATAAAAAAACCTCCATAACAAGGAAATAAAACATAAAAAGTTACAAAAAGATATGAATGGCCAGGGAGAAAAAAGATGAAAGTCACTTTTTCGTCAATTTTTAGATATTAGCGCTATTTAGGGGCTATGAAGGATTAATATCATCCGGTAGAACAACAAGGAGGAGAAAAGATGAGAATCGACCTAAATGTGCATGAAAACTCGAAAAACTACAAAGGGAGTTACGAGAAATCACATTTTGTTCTTCGTTTTTCTCGAAATCGCTTTTTGGTCACTTTCATCTTTTTTCCCCCTGGCCCTTCATATGTTTACCCTGATGGCTTACAGTATTCATCTCTTCCAGAGCTAACTGACATATTTAAGGAATCAAGAGATTATGACCTTCTGCAGCACGTGTGGTCCGGATGGAGAGATGAAACTGGAAAGAAAATGAAAGAGAAATACCTGAGATACGTCGAACTACAGAACGAAGCAGCGCGACTCAACGGTACGTAAAAGACACTAAAATACGTAAGGAAGCAAACGCTTTATCTAATAGAAAAATTTCCGCGTATAACATTTACCTCTTTAAAAGGAACAAATGGTATAAAAAATTTTCAAACACCAATTTAAGAACTGTTGTACAGATCAAAGGTTCCCACAGTTAGAGCCGTGGCGTCCTGGGATGCCAGAGGGAGAGATGAGGGGTGACCATGATATCAATATATGTATGTCTAATAGAGACAGACTAGGGAGCCGAGTGAAAATTTTAATTCTTCAGAGGGTGCTGTTCGATTCATGTCCGTTCATTTTACTTGCATCTTATCTTTTAAAAACTGAACCGTGTAACATCTTTTAAAATATCTAAATTATTTTAATGTGCAATTATTTACATAAAAAGCTTCTTGGCTAGTTAACGAAAATAAACTAAAGACTTTTTTGAATGCTGAATAAACAATGATTTGAAATAATAGTTTCCTGTTGGCTCCAGTACTTGAATGTTGTAGAATGAAGGTAGTGAATGAAGGAATGACGCATGGTAGGGGATGAAACGAATAAGGAATCCTGGTGGTTTTCGAGCCCACCAGCGAATATTCCGCCTGGTTGTTCGGATGAAGCTAGAATAGGAAAAGAAAAAAATGTTCCAGCGCAACTCGCGCTTTATATTAGAGTTCTTGGCCGTCAATCCTACAAACGGTCACATGACGCCACATGGAATGTGCATGTGGCGGCTAAGGCTGTTTTTTCCTATGGCAGTGGCGACTGTTTTGCATGTGGACTGGAACATGCTGGAGACTGTCCAAGCGCAGAGATCTCAAAAATCTGAGAAACCCATGGTATAAACGTATTTTGAAGTCAGTGGGAATGCCTTTACCTATTTACCAAAATTAAAAAATGTGAGCTACGATATGAAAGTAATTGGATTTTTAAAAAATCTATCTTGACTAGCATGCTGACTTCATTCCGTAAATATTTTGTCCAATAATTTAAAAAATACATACTTATTTCTTCGTTAGAATTCCATAGCTACTAAAATTACACAAGATTGCAAATGATTCTTCTAAGAGCAAAAAAATTGACGGTACTGTAAGCAATTAGGGTCAGTTTAGTGGCGGATTTACCATGTCGCAACTATCGCAATTTGGAAGGCCCCCGATTCCACAGGGCACCCCAAAAGAATGAATCCGATACTGAGTCAGTTGAAGTAAAGAGAAACAAAATCATACAACGCTAGTGATGATTTTTGAAATTAAACTATCTGTGAGTCAAAACTAGGCGACATGAAGAAGATATTGTGAGAGTTTCTCTTATTTCCTAACAATTGCGTAAGCATTATCATTGCATGAAGGTGACAACTCTGTACCTCAGAACCAGACAAACGTAAGTTCATTTTCGTAACTTTTCATCAGAGGGCGAAAACGATTGAAGGATGTACGCAAAGAATGGGACTCGCGCTCTTTTAATGCTGCTAAATAATTATGAAGGAATTTCTTTTATAGAATAACGTTCTCATGGGTCGATGCGGAATAAGATTCTACGTATAATCTATATACATAAATGACTACTTTTGTATGTATGTCCGGGGTAATCTTCAAAACTACTGGACCGATTTTAACCATTTTTTCACCGTAGATTGCTACATTTACAGGAATCAGGATAGGCTATAATTTATTTCTAAAAAACTTAGTTTCAAAAAGTTATTATAAAAAACAGTAAATTTCATATAGTTTCCCCATTAAATGATTAAATTTTCAGTCCATTGTTGCAAAAATTTGTTGCCTAGCAACAACAATATTAATAGTGATCATAATAAAAATTTTGAACCAAGGCTTCTCTGGAGTAAGTATGGAATTTATTGCTTTCTCATGATTTTTATAGTCATCTGTGCCAATAATAGCTAATCAGGTGGCTCACCATTAACTCACCAGGTGGCAGGACAAAGAATGTAGTTTATCAAGAGGCAGTGCATAACTAGGCTCTAAAGTGGGATTGTGAGAACCAGGCGGAGTCACAAGGATAGAAACTGTAATAATGGGACCTATTGGCATTGTATTTAGGGTGTGTAATACAGTTTTTTATTCTATTCAGACAGAAAAAATAGCCATTGTTTACGGAGGTAGCTACATTTATGTATATAGATTTTTGAAAAATTTATGAATGAGTTTCACTAAAATACCCTGCCCAGCAGAAACCCGGGCAGAGCCGGGTACCCGGCTAGTGCACTAATAAAGTTAAAATCCCTATTTTCAGACTTATGTCGTTCTAGTTCTGAGGTAGAGAACTGTGTAATTGTTTTACCCATGAAATGTACTGCATCTGCTCAGTGTTCTTGTTTATTGATTTCTGCTTTTGCGTCCAGATTTCTCGGATGCAGGAGAAATGCGGAGGGAGGCGTACGAAAGCGAAACGTTCGAAGAGGACATCGAGGACCTTTGGAAGACCATCGAACCTTTCTACAAGGAGCTTCACGCCTACGTGAGGCGAAAACTCATCCAGAAATACCCGGGAAAGAACATCAAACCAGACGGCCCTATTCCCGCCCATTTGCTAGGTGAGGTCAACATTGTCTGTACTGAAGGCTTTTTACTCTAATGCCAACATTGTCGATGACTTCGCCAACAGTTTACTTGCTCGCAATCATCGCAAAATACAAAAAGCGATAACAATCATTAGTTAAAAACGTTATCCGAAATATTATCCTTTGAATAACAAGCCCTTAATAGGAAAAAAATGAAATATGTTGATTTAAGTGATCAAAAATAAAATAACCAAGATAAAATTATTGGTTAAAAAATCGCAGATATCTGATTTTCTAAAAAAATTAATATAATTTTGTAATGTCTTAACACAACTTTAAACACATGACACAAAAAAAGTTGCATATATTAAGGTAAGAAAATTATCATTTTGTCTAGAGCTATCAACATATTAACTCTCTAAGTATTGAAAAAGTCGTCGAACGGAGGTAAATTTTATTGCTTCGCCCTTTTCATGTATGTTAACGCTCAATAAAGACTGATGAAATCTGAGAAACTAGTTTCTCTGCCAAAGCAGTGTCGATGCATGATAAACAACATATCCTTGCTATAATCTTTCGGTGAAGAAAATAAGTCGGAAAATTGGTTAATTTAAAAGTGACTTGTTTCAAGATCTATTAGTTTTAATTTAATGAAATTTTAACCAAATATTAAAGCTATTGATCTTTTTGATCCTAAAATGCAAATCATGGGTGGTTTTGAAGTTTTTAAATCAATTATTAAATAAAGTGGAATTATTTTGCTCGCCGATAATTTAAAACATACTGCGTGCAGCATTACTCTTCTGTGAAATAAGATTTATCCTCATTTTTTTTAAAGTAGAAAAATGATGTATGTTTAAAATGACGAAGAATTAGATTGATTAAATATTCTTCACCCACAAAACTAAATTTTTACATTTAACATTTGAATTTTAATGCGTTTTTTTTTTTCAAACGTTTTATTGCTACAATTTGAAAAGCATTAAATTAAGCATAATTAGCGCATAAACACTTGTACAAAGTTTCGTGCACTTGAGATTATCCTTTTTCGAGAAATGCTGCGCGCAACAAGTAAAACGTAGTTTCGGGAAAATCAACTTTAAAAGTCAGTGTTAAACATCTATCATAATGGTAAACAAATGCAAATTGCAAAATTCGGCTACTGCTGTTTTCCTCATATCTTCTGGGAATTTCATTACGGGGTTTGTTGAAAATGTTCCCATTATTTCCCACTTCCAAAAAAAGTTAAATACACAAAAATCAATTTTTTGAACTCTTAAAGGTGGGTACCCTTCAAGAGCTCAAAACCAGGCTACCAGACCCTTTGCCAACGGTCTGCAAGAATGCATTTGAATTAAAACTATTATGCACTTGTAATCTATCTGAGAGAAAGAAAAGTAATGGTTAAAACACCTGTCTACAATGGTATTGTGGTCTTAATAAGAGGTGTGTAACAAAATATTAACTCACTTTTATCTTTCTATGTCAACAGTAGATTTTTTGCAGGAAACATGTGGGGACAAACATGGAATAATATCTTTGATACAGTAACTCCATTTCCGGGGAAAAGGTTCGTAGATGTGACAGCTGTGATGCATGAAAAGGTAGGTTAGAACTCATCGATTTTTACATCTTATGAGCACTCGTATAAGTATCAAGGAAGTTTTATGTTCTCGTCTTTCTTTGTACATTGCATTTGTGCTCAAAATTTTTAAAATGTTATTGTTATTATTATTATTATTATTGTTCTTATTATTATTATTACTATTATTACTATTATTACTTTGCCGACAGAGTGGTATAGTGGTTAAGACGCTGGCCTCTTACGCCCAAAAGCGCGGGTTCGAACCCGGCTCCAGTCGGTGGATTTTCATGATGCAGAAAATCGACAGCGCTCATGTCGTATGATTATGTGGCATGTAAAAGATCCCTCGAGTACTTGTTTGGCTTATAGTATCTCTTGGCAAAATTAAATTCCTAGTGCAGTTTCGCATCAAATAGAGCCCAGGTGCCTCCATCTAGTGGGGAAACTGGGCGTCAAAAATACTTGTGGCAATGGTATCCCGCTGATGGTGGTGCCACATGAAAGAGTGGATGCCGCTTCTGGGGAATGCACTAGGTCTGCAAATGGCAAGAAGCTAAACGCAGCTCCATTTGGAACAAACAAACTATTATTACTATTATTATTATTATCATTATTATATTTTTATTTTTCGGCAGTAACTTTGAACAGAAAAAATTCATCGACTAGAGTGCGCATAGATAGCGTACTCAACACAAACACGCGACGAGAGGTAAATCAAAGTGTAAAATCTAAAACGATAATTTGCAAAAATGTAAAATGTGAAAACGAAGAATTTAAGCATGTTAAAATGTAAAAATATAAAATGTAAGAAGGTAAAATGTAAAAACGTAGAATGTAAGCAAGTTAAAATGTAAAAATGTAAAATCTAAAGATGTGAAAACAATTATAGAGTTAACAAGGTCAATCATTCAATAGACCCTCTGATTGGTAGGGTTGTAGCTTTCTGCACAAATCTTTAGCTTAAGTTAAAATATCTTTTTAAGCTCTACACTCTTTTCTTATTTTAGAAAATGACACCCCTGGATATGTTTAAGATGTCAGAAGAATTTTTCACTTCTCTGGGTTTGATAGAGATGACTCCGGAATTCTGGAATCGTTCCATCATAGAGAAACCCCCTGGCAGGGAAATGGTGTGTCATGCGTCAGCCTGGGACTTCTACGACCAAAAGGACTTCAGGTATAAGAGGGGTGGCGCAAAAACTTAAATATTCAGCGGGATTAGTAACCGAACGCAATCTGCTAGCACTGAACGGTATCGTCAGCAGGAACGTTATCAGTTTTTGATTTAACCCTTTCCAAGCTCATTTTATTTCGAGATTACGGATCAAAAAATGTCAATTTTTTATGCTTATTTTCACACAAACATATCTTTTTAAACATAATAGCATCATTCGCATGCAACATTTCATACAAATAAATGTAAAAATATCTATTTAAATAAATGAGTAATTTCGGGATTACGGATCAAAAAATGTCAATTTTTTATGCTTATTTTCATACATACATATCTTTTTAAACATAATAGCATCATTCGCATGCAACATTTCCTAAAAATAAATGTAAAAATATCTATTTAAATAAATGAGTATTTACCTGCAAAGTTGGTTTTCTGTATGGCAGTAATCATTATACTTTGGATTCGGCGCCTACTCTTATCTTAAATCTACAGCTCAAAACACTATATAGTTATGTTATCTAGTAGCAACAATAGTAAATAAAAGCATCCGAAACCATAAAAGGGACACGTGAAATAATTCTTGAAAGACTGGTTGTGCAGTGTTAATTTTCACCGTGCCCGAGCTACACTCGGGATGAGCCAGAATGGAACATTTCGCTTGCCCGAGTCCAGCTCGGGATAAGCCTGGAAGGGGTTAACTTAGAAAGTGTGGCAAAGTGGGAGCCTTTATTTTCACTCAAGACAGCGGAAACTTTGAAGTATTTCCTAGTCAATGTATAAATAAGGACTGTTTTGCGGGAGAGTACGAGTTCCGTTATTTTATTTTCTATTAATTATGATTAATCATACTTATACTTAGAGACGGGTGTCATGAGAAAATATAATTCTAAAACGCCCTATTAACTCAAAAAAAAAAAAAAAAAAAACTTTAATAGCCATATGTTTAAAATTTTAAATAGAAGATAACGATTTACTATTTCACAAGTAACTCATTTTATACGACTGGACAGAAACACTTTTTACAGTAAAGTAATTTATTGACCTGTGTTGCGGCAAAATTCTAAATGAACTGCATTTAACCATTAATGCACAAATTTAAAATAAAAAATTCTTTGCACAGTATCTACGTAATTTTTGCATTATGATTTCAATAATGGGTGTTAGCTTACTAATTTAGCAGCTACTATAGGGACCAATCCTATTTACTCTATTCTAAACGCTAACTGGAATCACTTTGAAAGGAATAGTTGAGGGGTTTTTGTCTAAACTAACAATGTTCGTTTTGGGATCTCTACAAAAAATCAACCACAGAAAAAAAAAAAAAAAACGAAGAATGAAGTAAATAAAACAAAGCTGGGTTCTCATTCCGAGTTGAGTAGTTCTGTTTCGTTGACGATTTTCATAGTTGCCTCAAAATTAAGGTTCAGATATCATAACAAAATACAATAAGAATGCCGAGTTAGTGTTAGGAAGAAACAGAGCCGCTCTATAGACAGGCCGACGCACTAAGCTTACGTTCCAACTCTTTGGATCCAACTTAGTTACTTTTACTTACAATTTTTAATGTTACCATACCAGAGCAAAGTTTCGGGACATTACCAAGCTTTGCCAAATTCACGCGCTGAAACTAATTGCTCACTGAAAAATCACCAAAACGTGTTACTTGCCAGGAGAGACCACCACTCATCAACGACAGAAAAGCGTAACAAGGGCTGGATGCTGGATCCAAAGTGGTGAAAATTAAGCTTAATGCGTCGACTCGTCTATATAGTGGCCATAAGAAGAAATGCCGCCTCTAACTATACGTTTAAAACAATAGCTAAATATTTATTATGCAACAAAGTTTTTTTGTATTATACAGGGTGCGGCAGAGAAACTTGCTGATTTGAAAAGTCAATAAAAGAAAAAGTACTTCGTGTATCCATTTATTTCGTTTATAAGATATTATACACGTTTTGAATTTTTATTTTAACTACATTTAAAAATTATATCGGAGAAATGCCGGCCCCTGTTAATGATGCACTGATCTACCCTAGGTTTGAAGTTTTGTTCCGCTCTTTCGAGCATATCGACTGGCATGTTTGCGATAGCTGGCCGGATGTCGTTCTTCGGGTGTTGCACGGGTGTGCACTGTAGTTCGCCTAAAACTGATAACGCGAGCTACTTTGACGAGTGGGTCACGCCCTATGGAGAGAGATAACGTCAATCAAAGGAGTTGGACGATTTCCGGATTTCAAGAAGGGTTTTGCAGGGATTTTTTTTGTCCCTACCAACCCCCTTTCCACTAGAAACGTGTTGGTGGTTGTTAAGTTATAAGTCGGCCATTTTTTTTACTCCTGCTTTCTGTAAGGTCGATAGGGTCGATAACATCTCAAAATGAGTATCCGATACATCGAATCGACCCGGGGAGGCAAACTTTTAATTTATCAAGAGCACATGTATAGGATATTCTTGTTAAAGTTTTGAATTTGTTAGAGTCATGTACGTGCATCGTGCATTCTTTCCCCTGAACGCCAGTGAACTGAAAGTCTTTTTGAAGCTAGTGGCGCAATCAGAAAACAGGTTTACGCAGAGTTTGAAAAAACCCTGTTCAGGAGTTCACAGGAAAAGTTCACAGGAACTTCCACATAGAATTCTGGAAATTGAAGGTATAAAAACGCGATTATTGGCGATATTTGTTGACGCTCATTTAAGGGATGGGGCTTAGCTTAAGGACTGTCCCCGATCAATTTTTTGAAAAATAGAGCAAAATCGATCGCCTTTCCCGCAACTTTTCGAAGTTGAAGTTCCAAAAACGCAACTGTAGACAAACCTTGATGATGCTACGAGAGAGGCGTTCTGGTTCTCTCTCCAGGAAATATCTCGAAATAGAAGTCCTAGAAAACGAAGTTTTACAGCAATATTCAGTAATGTTAAGAGGAGAGGTTGTAAGGCTCTCCCGCCTTAAAGTTTTTCAAATATTAGTTTTTTCATTTTCAGATTTCATACGGAAGCGTCAGCCACAGCCTGCTGTGCCAAAAAGTTCTCCTCTTTACACTTTTCGAAACTGTAGTTTAGAAAACCAAAATTTTAACGATTTTTAATGATGGAGAAAGGGTGGTTGGGGTAGCCCTTGTCCGAAAATTTTCCAAAATTGAAGCTTTAAACATGTGAGTGTATGTAATATCATCAATGGCGCACCAACGAGGGGGAGCTAAGGGGCTTAAGCCCCTCCCAGAAGAACAAAAATGAAACCCCTTGATAAAACCTAACTGCTTGAAATGCGTTTTTTGGACTTAATTTTTGGAAATTTGACAAGAGATAGCCCCTAGCCCCTTTCTTAATTTAACCAAAAATGACTAGTTTTTCCCCTAGGAAGCAATCCTGGGTGCGCCACTGAATATCATATTTGGTGGCGTTAAGGACACAGCAGTCTTTCAAAATTGATGTTTAAAAAATTAAATTTTAAGCGATTTTCAATCTTTTAAGGTGTTTGGTATTTGGGGGATTTTTCCTGAAAATTTGGCTAAATAGCTAAATTGAAGACCAGTACACGAAATTTGATGCTCCGTAATTAATAACTTTGGCGGGGTAGAGGACTTCCGAGAAATAGCATTTCGAAGACTTTCTTATTTTCAGACAAAATCAAAAAAATAAATAAATAAAAAGAAAAACAGGCAGAAATGAAATTGAAAACAAGAGGATAGGGCGAGAGGGGGTGGGGGCGGCATACAATTAGCTGAGTAACAATCTGATGCTGTTGAAAAATTTAGGTGTAGAGATTTTTTTTTATTTTTGAACGAAATTAAGATGTTTTCTCAACATTAGGTATTTTGGTGCCTTTTCCCTAGACGCGTTCTTACCTTCTATACAATAATAAAGAATTTTTTTTTAAAAATATCAACTCAGCATTCTGGAGAAAGGGTGGGAGGAAGGGAGCACGAGCATCGTGGGCCCCCTCTGGTTGCGCCACTACAATAAGAAGTCGGGGGGGGGGGGGAATACTTCTATGGAAAATTTTGAAAATTTACCTTAAAAATGCTGGTTTTCAGTTGATTTCAGGACAGATTTTACTGATAAAGTTATTACAGTCCCGTTGTTTTTTAATTTGTAATTTTTGCCATGGTAGTTTTAAACTAGAAGAAATTGTAATGATGTGCCAATAAATACCCAATTACGGAGTATACACTCATTCTGTACTGCAACACTGAACAATAAGGTTTTTTTCCAACTGTATTTCTTGGAGAAACATACTTAATTTCATTTTTTTCAAAATCCAGCCAAAAATGTTGGGGGTGCGGCGCACCCCCTGGCACCTCCGTAAGTCCGCCTATGCTGCTGAGGGCAATGTAGAATTTAAAGTTAGGCCTAGCAACTTAGCAAAAACGTTTTCTTCCTTGTAGAAGTTAGGGATGTTTGGAAGGATTTTCTCCCTCTATCACAGAAGTTTCCCCATTCGCACAATTTTTTTTCCCTGGGTCCAGCGACAGTCATCACCTGTCCAGCTCACCTTATCGGTCCCTATTGTACTCTCCTAATCCTCGGCCTCCTGTGGCTCATGGTGACAGGTTCGAGATAAGGGGTTAGGCGGATTCCAGTATGTACCGTTGCACGGTCCGGGGCTTGTCGTTGTAAACAATCGATTTGAGTACCCCCTTAAAAATAGTCGCAGGGTGTCAAATGAGGGGAGCGCGTCGGCCACGGTACGCCACCTCTCACGAAGGTGAGGCGCTCGTGGAATTGTTCTCTCAAAAGCTCCATCCAAGTTCTCGCTGTATGCGAAATGATTTCGTCCGACTGGAACCATGCGTCCCCAAAGTCCATTTCTTCAAGTTGTGGAAGAAAAAAAATTGTCTCAATCATTTGTTTGTAGCGAACTGTATTCACAGTAACAGTGAAAAGTAAGTCTCGACGGCGAACGCTCGTTGCTTCTTTGTCCAACGCATGATGACAACTAAATTGTAAGATAACAAAACTTCAGGATTTCCTCTTTAAAATGAGACTCTTTTCATGCCTTTCTAACCACGCCTTGCTAATTAGCATCCAATTAAAATCAACAAGTTTCTCTGCTGCACCCTGTATTCATTGCTTGTGTTTTTTTACATTTTTTAGAATAAAAATGTGCACAACGGTTGACATGGAAAAACTTATCACCGTTCATCACGAAATGGGGCACGTCGAGTATTATCTTCAGTATGCCAAACAGCCCGTTGTTTTCCGCAGGGGAGCTAATCCAGGTAACAACAGTACTGTCATTATACTCGTCATTTCATTTCATTTCATTTCACCCTCCAGGGTCCCCCGTACCTACCAGCTTAGTGGTTTAACCGGGATAGGGCCCTGAAGAGCGCTCTGTTCTTAATTTTGAACCAGAACCTAGGGTCGAGCAAACCATAGGCCCTAGCACCCCCAGAGGTATCGTATTATACTCGTCAGAAAACCAGTCATATTAATCAAAAAGCCGATTCAATGCGATTTTTAAATAATTATATAATTCAATTTAGCAACTTTTTTGTTATCACGGATGGATGAAATTTCCTGTATTAATAAATATGCGAGAAACACCATTGTTTAAAATGAAAATTGAAGGTGTTATTTACCACATCAATATGAAAACGTGTGGAAAACGTGACAAAAATGTTCATCAAGGCAGTGAAAAAGTGGAGAGTGTGTGTCAAAATTTGTATTTCATAATTTAATCGGAAAAAAAACTCATTGTAATTGTGAATACATATTTGAAATTCAGTTATTATAGCTTTCACAAATTTTGATTACATGTTTTTTATTTGGACATTTTCTTGTACACACACTATCTGCCACGGAAAATGCAATATCATTAAGCTTTGGCCATATGCTGGTTTTTCAGATTAAAAAGTAGAATATTCCATGCAAATGATTTAAAATGCAAGATGGTCACGTACTTATAATAGAAACTGTGAAGCCTCCACTATCAATCTTATCACTTTGTCGTCTCAGAATCTCGACGAACTTTCATCCCATTATATTCAATAATTTTATAGACTTACATTTTCCTTTAGACAGGGTATATGTTATGCACATTCTTTCCTGCTTTCCGTATATATTCTTTTTGTTATTAAAAATTATTGAAATTAAAAACAAAAACGTAAAATACCTATTATAGTTTGAGCTTCCAATTTTCTTCTTACGGCAATAATAGTATTTTATGATTACCAAAGAAAGGCTATTCTATTTCCTTTGGTAGAGCCAGTGTGTCCAACTGAAATGACATAGGAATGTTTGAAACTAAGTTGTAAAGTATTGAAGATTTTCTTTTCAGGATTTCACGAGGCTGTTGGTGATGTGCTCGCCCTTTCTGTAGCCACTCCAAAGCACTTGAAGAAAATAGGATTGCTCGACGAGGTATACGAAGACGAGGGTAAGTTCTTCCAGTGTGGAGGTATAAAACAGGGTGAGAATCGCTTGATTTGTGAATGTACGCAAATATTTATGAACGTGAAGTTTTTATCACGCATGTCAGCTTTTTTCTGCGCATTATTTTACTTCTTTAAACAAACTAAAGTGCAATTTAATCCTTCCGTTGCCGTCTGCTCCAATCATCTATCAACAAGAGAAGAAAAACTCAGTTCTCGGCAAATAATCCTAAGTTTTTATTACAATTGAAGGGCTTGGGAGATGAAGGGGTTAAGTGACAAAAAAAAAAAAATTGCGAGTAATTAAAGTTCAAAGATTTATTGTGTTAGTTGTTGCAGCTTTTTTGTTTTCTGGTTTTGTCATTAGTGTGCGTATGAAATTGGTCTATTGAACATCTGCTGTTTTATGCATCAAGTTTTATTTGCTTACCTGTATCCATTGCTTACCATAGTTCAGAGTGTTCATTTTTCAAAATGCAACTTAGCCCCTTCATCCTCCAAGCCCTTCAATTGCCATTGCACTTTAACTGCAACTTACTCTTTGTGGCATAAGTTGAGACTAAAATTTGCTGCCAAATACACTTTGAATCGATTTTATTCGCAGTTCGCATGGTAACCTGGAAACGAGTTTCACAGAGTAATAAAAATCTTTAACGAATCATGCAGATGCAGAATGTCTTATTTGAGAGCTCGGAATTTGCTGTCCTATGTTCAACGGTTTAAGTAAACTATGCTGCTCATGAGTTCACTGTATTTATGTCTAAAGTGAATCAATAATTCCACAATACCGATGCCCTCCATGAAATGAAGAGCAAGGTATTCTGATACGAATTTAAAACTTGGCTTTTGGGGGATGGGAGGGGGACTTTCTTTTGCCGAAAGAAGATAGAAACCGAATGCGAAATGAAAAAAAAGATTGTTCCTCAGTTACCGTATTTTTCGCCGTATAGGACGCACTTTTTGCCCCAAAATCGGGGGGGGGGGAGTGCCTGCATCTTATACGGCAAATACAAAAGCCCAGATTTTTCTAGATTTGCCTCCTTTAAAATTGGGTGCGTCTTATATGCCGGTGCGTCTTATACGGCGAAAAATACGACAGTACTTATAATATAGCTCAGTCATACGGGTTCAAATTCATTCGACGTGTTCTTTGCGATTCTATCCGTCTTACCTTTGGTTTTTTACAAGTGTCTCCCGTGTATGCTTGTTTCAGATCTATTTATTTCAAGTGGTTTACAACTTCAGAGAAAGCATTCTAGTGTACAAATGATATTCCCGGCTTGGAATCTTAAGAAAAGAACCGCGACGGACCTGTCACTTTTATCTAATAAGGTTTTCTCTTTACACTCCTGCCGAAATTATTCATTGATGATCCTTGTTGTTGTTGGCTTAGTTACGTAAACTCAAATTACATAGTACATCTCTTGCCAAAATACTGATGTCTTATTCTAACAAGAATGAAATTCAATGGCATGGCGTGAAAAAGAAAACTTTTTTTATGATAGTGGCTGAAGTAGCAACCCTAAATATTTTCAACTAAATGTCTATTTTACGGTTATGTATCACATGTGCAACGCGTATTATTGCAAATACCTACAAGGCGTGCAATCTAAAGTTTTCTCGTGGGAGGGGATGTGATCAAAGGAAACAGCGTAATGCAAGTTGAGTTACACGCAACTGAACTGTATTAATTTTTACACGATTTGTGGAAAAAATTGGTAATGTAGAAAACTCATTATTTATTTATTCGTTTGTTCACTTTTCTCGTCTATCTTTCCTTCAGAAGCGGATATCAACAACTTACTAAGGACGGCCCTGAGCAAGATCGCCTTCGTCCCGTACGCGTATCTGCTCGATTCCTGGAGGTGGAAGATATTCGACGGATCCATCTCGACAAAGGAGCTAAACACAAAGTGGTGGGAGATGAGGTATGCATGCATCCCTATTCATTAGTGAATTATATTCTACTATACTCGGTTTCTTTAAAATAGACGCATCAAGTTTAGAAATTTTGCATCGTTTCCGTGGAAACCGTACGAAAGAAAACAGCTCCACTTTTTTTTATGCACCGCTGTTAAAGCATTTTATTCATTATATCGCACCCTTGCTACAAAAGTGCCACAATTCAAAAATTGTAATTTTTGAGTTATGACTTCCATTAGACGTAGTTTACACGTCTCTACCAATATTCAAAAGAGCCAGAAGTTGCATTGAAAAATCAGCTGCCAGAGGGCAGTTATGGCGTTTTGTTGTTATTAAGATGCATAGGACCCCTTCCACTGAAATGCCACATCTTGAGTTGTCGTCCAGCCGTCGTAGAGTAACGTGCGTAACTCACGATCCTAGTTTGAGATGTATCGGTCTTCATATTGACAAATTCAAAAATACTAAAATGTGTCTAGTCAGACCGGGAACAGTTTTTTGCAATTCCTGGAAAACGTAGTTTTTTGAGTTGTGGCACTTTTGTAGCAAGGGTGCGATATGTTTATCGAATTAGGCTTACGCTTTTATTTGTATCTCCTCATGCTTCAGTTATTTCTCAACGTTTCCTAACAAACATAGTCATACATTAATGCAGCAAACATTTCTAAGAAAAAGTTGTGCTTGTATTAACGTTGATTTTTCAATTGAATATTAGTTTACGCCCAAAGCAATTTTAACCGTTTGCATTTAACCTTTGTTGCAAAAGCTAGGTGGGGAAAAAGTCCATAGCGCCGTAACTATCACAACCATCAGGGGGAGAGTGGGAAATTAATTTTACTTTGAGCCGCCAGCTCTCGTTACACAGGGTATAATAGTACTGTTGTCTCAACAAAGATAAAACAGGTTTTGCACACTGCCAAGTCCGTTCTAAAGGATGGAGTGGAACTGGATTGTGCAGGGGTAAAATTTTTGTGAGAACATTTTGCATCATATCTTTCTATCCTTTATACACATTTTCTCTTAAAAAGAAGTTGTCAGCCAAACAACCCATTTCTGAAGCTTGGTCGAGCTGCAAATCTTTTTTCCATAGAAAAGAGACTCGTCGAACTACACTACGCCAAACGAACTTTTTTTGCAATTGTTTTCGGTGTAGAGCAATGCTTCTAAATCTTTATTGACCTCTGGATCCGTAAAATGTGTAAAAAAATGCACAGACGGTGAGTTATTATTATTTTATTATTTTTTTAACTTCTTTATTTAGTTGAAGTAAATACCACTGCGAAAATTTGCGGAAAATTATTTTTCAGAGAAATCACAAAATAGCTTGGAAAGTATTAAAATATTAGCATTATTATTGTTGAACAGGGAATTTTATAAACTCAGACAGTTAAAAACTACCTAGGAGTGGTGCTTGTCTGCCAGACTAGTAGTCGAAAAGTCCTGGTATCGGGCTATTAAACACCTGGAAAAACTCTGAATGAATAACGTAACCACTTAAGTATTAAAAAGAAGAAAGTCAAAAGAAACGAAGAGAGAAATCATCGAGAACCATGTACCTCGCCAAGTAGGGTAAAGTCACTCAGTATGGCAGAACCTCCTAATACACCAAACACACACACACACACTTTCCCTGGTACCCCGTAATTACCACTGCACGGGGTTTAACTGGTTGGATGGCCTCTGAAGAACTTTTTTTTTTAAATCCAGACTCAGGAATCAGGCAATCCCTGGTCCAGCATCCCCAAAAGTATTGATTTGGAATGAAAACTTGGAGATTTATTTAAAATGTTACAGTAAGAATGTAGCATTAGTCTCATACCCATTAAATGCTCTACCCTAATTCAATAATTTATTTAGTAATGTCACGAAGAATTCATAAAAGCTATTTAATTTTTCCAGACTAAAATACCAAGGCTTATGTCCCTCAGTCAGGAGAACAGAGGAAGATTTTGATGCCGCGGCCAAGTATCACGTCGCAGCGGATGTGCCATACATCAGGTAAATTATCACTGTTTCGTGTATATCCATTCAAAAGCTAAGTACGGATCGGTAAATGCATCACTTAAGCGCAATTCACATTACGACAGTTCCGGCCGTCCGAATCGAATTTTTCGCTGCTAAACTGGCTTTCGGAATCCGTTGCCATGACAGCACGCCGACTCATCGGCTTCTGTCACCGTTTTGAATGCTGGATGTCGTCGGTGCCGACTGCCGTTCGGTATTTTGGTAGCGACTTCATTGGCTCTAGCCAGCTGGTCGGTTAGAAAAACTACGAACCCAATCTTTCTGACTGTTTTTGTTACTGTTTCAGGTATTTTGTGAGCTACATCATCCAGTTTCAGTTCCATAAGGCTCTGTGTGAGGTAACTGGTCACCAGGGACCCCTGCACAAATGCGATATCTACCAGAACAAGGAAGCTGGGACAGTTTTGAGGTGAGAATTCCCATTTATAGCCATTTTATAGGGAAAATGTGGAGACAGCTTTTTCATTTGTACAATATAGATCTGTCCTCCTAAGCCGGAAAGACTAAATGAATTAATCGTTGACAACATCACCCTAGATATTTATTTCTTTGATAATTACTTGCTGATGATAAGTAACTAACTTTTTTTCGCGATTTTTAGTAAATTGTTAATGTTTGCATTGTTAGTTTACATTGCATTGTAAATCTCATGAATGATCTTTTCATGAAAAAGAAATGTGTTACGGAAAAATCGTAAACGGTCCTTGCTTGATGATGGTATCCTGCTTATTAAGCTTACTTACTGCTGAGGCCATATTTTAGTATGAGTCAAACAAAGAATTGAAAACATTTAATTTTACAGCAGTTGAAGTTATAAATAAAAATGTTTATTACAAAATAATGACAGAATTGCGTAAATGGAACACTATTGAAAATATCCAGAAGTAACTGAAAAGATAAAAATAACCTAATGGTTTTTGTAGTTTCCTCTTAACACTATCAGCTCATAAATGTTTTCTGTTTTATATTGTCGTATAGTCTGTGCTTGGAACTTTTTATAGACGCTTTTAAAAGCTAACATCTTTATTCAGCAATATGGGGAATTTTGAAAGAAACATTTCTTTTTTCTACTTAACTTTTAAGTGTGGAGTTGTATAGTGTTTCACCACAGTATAACGTAAAGGTTGCCACCTAGTTTTTATTTAGAAGCAGATGTGTTTCATTTGCAGTTTGAGATGACATATTGTAACGAGTCCGTAGCACCTTCAACTTTCTTCAAATGAGCATTCCAATCTTGAGGAAGTAACTATAAATTTATTTACAAGTATTTACACTATTTACAATATGAGCAGGAAACAATTGCTAAACATCCAGCAATTAGGCAGCAAAACAGTACACTGTACTCTCAACAGTAACTCAGCACCACGTATCTAACGTGAACAGTAATTAAGCAATTACAAAAGCAAAACAACATTCGCCCAAAGCGAATGAAAACGAGCCTCTCAATAATCCAATCTGAGAAAAACTGACTGACTTGTGTTCAAGGCCAGCTATTTATACACGGAAAGAATTCCGACAACTATTCTAGTAAAATCTGGAATATTCCGAATCATTCATAACTTTAAACAATTCATTCAGAAAACGCTAGCGATAAAAAGAAAAAACCACTCGAGCGAAAATGTCTTCACGCTTATTAAAGTTAGGGCAAGTGTAAAAACTACAAAGTGTTACAGGGCCGGTATACAAGTGATAAAAGTGATATCTTCAGATACTTTTGCAACATGACGTCAGATAAAACCAAAACTAATGAAAATGATGCAAGGCAGGAAAAACAACAACTATTTACAAGATTTGTAACATTGCCCCCTTCCCAAGGACTGCACGTCCCGGGCAGTACAATCCCCAGAAAGGAAGCAAGGGAAGACTTACAGATGCACACATTACATGATGACCAATCATAAACATGATAAACAATAACAATGAGAACATGAAAGAAATAATAACATTGATAAAGTAATATTACAAACAATTAAAGGCAAAAGTTATTTACAAAATTTACAAACAAATTACCATGGTAGCTTTAGATTTATTTTACGAACTATGGCCATAGTATGGGGCTAGCCGATCATAATGGACAACCCTAGGTTTTGAATGTGATGACTTCTGGATCCTCACTACGACGTCGTTCAGCCGGTGGAGAACTGTGTAGGGTCCATCCCAATGCGACTGCAATTTGGGTGACAGACCTTTACGTCGGATGGGATTCCATAGCCATACTTTGTCACCTTCTTGAAAGTCATGGCCAGTGGACCTTGTGTCGTATCGGGTCTTCATCTTCTCCGTCGCGATGTTGATTCGCTCCCGTGCGAAGTGATGAACGTCTTCCAACCGGGCCTGGAGATCCTGGACGTACTCCTCAGGCGATGAAGGCGCATCTGGAGGGAGACCGAAGACGAGATCACAAGGCAGCCGAAGCTCTCGGCCGAAGAGCATCTGTGATGGGGAATATCCGGTGGTCTCGTGGACAGCACTGCGGTAGGCCAGCAGGAACAGAGGAAGTTTCTTGTCCCAATCCTGTTGATTTTTGGAGACCATAAGCGAGAGATTATTAAGGATTGTCCTGTTGAATCTCTCCACCATGCCGTCCGATTGTGGGTGTAGTGGTGTCGTTCGAGTTTTCTCAATTTTGAGGATTTTACATAGGCCCTTAAACACAGCAGAGATGAAGTTCCTTCCCTGGTCAGAATGGATCTGCAAAGGTGTCCCATATCTCGAGATCCAATGCTGGACTAGAGTCTCTGCTACAGTGGTAGCTTCTTGATCCGGAATGGAATATGCTTCGGGCCATTTGGTGAAATAGTCAATGGCAACGAGGATGTATTTGTTCCCATCAGTAGTTTTCGGTAGAGGACCAAGAATGTCGATCCCGATTCGTTCGAAAGGAGCTCCTACGTTGTAAAGATGTAGTTTCCCGCGGCTTCTTCTCTTCGGTCCTTTACGGGCAGCACAGGCGTCACAAGAATGACACCACTTCTCCACGTCATCCTTCGCCTTGCTCCAGAAGAAGCGCTCTCGAACCTTGTGGAGGGTTTTCAGGATACCAAAGTGTCCTCCAGTCGGACTACTGTGCAATTCCTTTAGAACGTCTGGAATTCTTGATCTGGGAAGGAGTAACTGCCATTTGAATGCTTTACCATCGTCAGATTCCCATTTCCGATACAGGACGCCATTTCGCAACTGGAGAGATTTCCATAGAGCCCAGTATCTTTTCGTTGCAGGACTGTAGATAGAAACGTCTTGCCAACTAGGTCGCCGACTGTCCTTTTCCATTAACTCTATGATAGGCTTTAGGTCTGGGTCTTCAAGCTGATCTTTTCTAACTTGGTCGTCACTCCATGGATCAGGATCTGAAGATGATGAAGTAGCAGTAACTTGACAGGCAGTAGGGATTGTCGTCCCGTACTGTTTCTCAATTCGGGAGCAATAATGGCAGTTCTCGGAACAAGGTCTTCTTGATAATGCGTCAGCATTACCGTGTGACAAACCTTTTCGGTGCTTAATCTCGATGTCATATTCCTGGAGCCGCTGTATCCACCTGGCTACCTGGCCCTCTGGATTCTTGAAATTCAAAAGCCAAGTTAAAGAGGCATGATCGGTCCGGAGCAGGAATTTACGGCCGTAGAGGTAATGATGGAAATGTTCTACAGCTTTAACTATGGCGAGCAATTCCTTTCTCGTGACACAATAATTTCGCTCCGACTTGGATAAGCATTTGCTCCAGTAGGCGATGACATGTTCGTTACCGTCTATTTCTTGAGATAAAACAGCTCCAACGCTCTCGTGGCTCGCATCAGTGTCAAGTATGAAGGATTTTTCAGGCTGAGGATAAGAGAGAATAGGCGTTGATGTTAAAGCCTCCTTCAGCTGTAGAAATGCATCCTCGCATTCTTTGGACCATTCAAATTTTTGTTTGCTCTCCGTCAGCTTATGCAAAGGTCGTGCAATATTGGAAAAACCCTTCACAAACTTCCTGTAGTACGTGCAGAGCCCCAGGAAACTTCGCAGCTGATGGACATTTTCGGGGCGGCTCCAATTCTTGACTGCGGATACCTTATCTGGATCTGTTCGTACACCCTCAGAAGAGATAATGTGACCAAGGTAGTTCACCTCACGGCGGAACAAATTACATTTGGACGGGCTTAACTTCAGGTTGGCTTCCTTAAGCTTTTGCAGCACCTTCCTAAGATTAGCCAAATGTTCCTCAAAACTGCGTCCTATGATGATGATGTCGTCCAAGTAGACAAGACAGGATTCATAAGAGAGTCCTCGTAACACTGATTCCATAAGACGCTCGAACGTGGCTGGTGCATTGCAGAGGCCGAACGGCATCACTTTAAACTGCCACAAGCCTTGTCCGGTTGTAAACGCCGTCTTCTCTCGGTCGTCGGGGTGTATCTCCACCTGCCAGTAGCCGCTCTTTAAATCCAGGGTCGAAAACCACTTGTGTCCGGAAAGGGTGTCCAGAGTGTCATCGATCCGTGGAAGAGGGTAACTGTCCTTCTTGGTGATGTCATTCAGGCGTCGGTAGTCAACACAAAATCTGGTGGAGCCGTCTTTCTTTCGGACCAAGACGATAGGGGATGCCCAAGGACTGGATGAGGGTTCGATGACGTCATTCTCCTGCATCTCTTTTACGAGGATCTCAACCTCTTCCTTCTTGGCGAACGGTAGTCGTCTTGGATGCTGCTTGATAGGGGGATGATCTCCAGTGTCGATCCTATGCTGCGCTAAACTCGTGCGACCAACATCTTCGGGTGTAGATGAAAACACCTGCTTGAAGTCGTCCACCAATTTTTCCGCAGCGTATCTTTGATCCTTCGATAATGCTGCACTCCCAATTAATTTCGAAGTCAAGGATTCGGAAGACACAGTCTCGGAGGAATCAATTCTTCTGATGATGCAGTTTACGGGAGTACAAGTTGCCAACACTTCTCCTTTCTTGATATTCCTCGGTCTTTCACTTACATTGGCGACTCTCACAGGAACTGCATTCCTTGAAAGGTCCACAAGTGTAGATGCCACTAGTACTCCTTTTGGGCTATTATTCTGGTTAGGATATTCAATTAAGCCGAATTTAAAGCTGTTGTTTTCTTTGATGGAGCCAGGTATTAGTACTTCTGATCTAGAGGGAATCAATGAATCAGTTTGGGCTATTATTTGATGAGCAGATTTTAAGTTATTCTCGGTATTGAAAATCACTATGTCTTCCCTCATCGAGTGCAGCTCATTATTTCTACAGTCAATAGAAAAATCAAATTTTCTCAAAAAGTCCAATCCGAGAATGAAGGGATCTGTAATGTCAGCGACGAATGCCGTGTGATGGTAAGTGGCACTCCCGAACATTATTTCTAAGTTCACTTTTCCTTCAATCTCGATTTTGTCACCTGTCACAGTTTGGAGAGTAACGCAGGGCGGCGTCCATAAGATCTTGAGTCCAAATTGACGAGCCACATCAGTCTTAATAATGGTAACGTTGGCTCCTGTGTCCACAATCATTTCGCAGGGAAACCCATTCACATAAGCGTAAATGAAGAGTCCGTTGCAGCCGCCACTTCTTGGGGAAATCTGGAAAACTTTGGGAGACTTCTTCTTTTCTTGGCGAGCTTCGCAGTTTTTTCGTACGTGGCCCTCACCGCCACATTTCCAGCACTTCAGTGGTTGTCTACTTTGGTCTTTACGAGCCGTAATCTTCTTCAGGATCTCCTTGACCTGTCGCTCAATTTCCGAGAGACGAGTCGAATTCGAATCCGGGGCACTCACTTCCACGCTCCTGATTGAATGGCGATCCTTGCGGGATGCTTGCTGTGCAGCCTCGAACTTCATTGCGTAGACTAGACCAGATTTAAGATCTTTAATGTCCGCCATCCGGAGAGCCGTCTGAATTTCTGGACTTCGCACTCCGTCTATGAAGTAGTTCAGCGCCAGGTTATCGCGAACATCCGAAGGACAGTTCGAGAAGGCGAGATGGGAAAGCCTCTCGACGTCTGCTGCAAAAACTTGCAAAGTCTCTCCGGCCCTCTGCAGTCGGGATTTCAGCTGGAGTTGGCTTATTTCTTTTTGGCATACTTCGCCAAAGCGAAGCTCCAGGGCCGATGATAAGGCTTCGAAGTCACGGTGCTTGTCCTCTGGAAAGGTCTGTAGTATATCAGCTGCATCCCCTCTCAGCGAGGCTGCAAGGTGACAGGCTTTCGTGGAAGAGTCCCAGGAGTTTGCTTCTGCAACGATGAGGAACTGCTTCTTGTAAATATTCCACGAGGTCTTCCCGTCAAACGTGGCCAGTTTGATGGATGGACGAGAAGTTCCAGCTGCAGCTACACAGTCACTTGAGTTGTTGGAGGATGCTGATAACTTTGATTCAATTTCTTTAATTTTCTTTTCCATATGGTTTTCTACTGTGGTGATTCGGTTCTCAACGCTGTCAACTTTTTCTTCTAGAACCTCCACTTTATTTTCTATGTTGGTAAATTTAGTTTCCACCAAACTTTTCATTGACGTTAGATCGCTCTTAATTTCTTCTTGACTTGAAGTTATGCTCGCGGTTAAATCACTCTTTAATTGTTCTTGATTTGTTGCCAGATCATTTTTTAATTGTTCTTGATTCGCAGCCATGTCATTTTTTAATTGTTCTTGATTAGTTGCCAGATCAATTTTTAATTGTTCTTGATTCGCAGCCATGTCATTTTTTAATTGTTCTTGATTCGCAGTCATGTCACTTTTAACAGCGTTGATCGCATCAAGGAGTTTTTGCAGTTGTTCCTCCATTGCTCGAGTAATCACCATAAAATTCCGAAGTCAAAAAGTCCTTAGGAAGAAAAGTCCAAGTTCACAGATAATTCCAAGAAAGTCCTTGAAGATGCCCCACGTTGGGCGCCAAAATTGTAACGAGTCCGTAGCACCTTCAACTTTCTTCAAATGAGCATTCCAATCTTGAGGAAGTAACTATAAATTTATTTACAAGTATTTACACTATTTACAATAAGAGCAGAAAACAATTGCTAAACATCAGCAATTAGGCAGCAAACAGTACACTGTACTCTCAACAGTAACTCAGCACCACGTATCTAACGTGAACAGTAATTAAGCAATTACAAAAGCAAAAACAACATTCGCCCAAAGCGAATAAAAACGAGCCTCTCAATAATCCAATCTGAGAAAAACTGACTGACTTGTGTTCAAGGCCAGCTATTTATACACGGAAAGAATTCCGACAACTTTCTAGTAATATCTGGAATATTCCAAATCATTCATAACTTTAAACAATTCATTCAGAAAACGCTAGAAATAAAAAGAAAAACACCACTCGAGCGAAAATGTCTTCACGCTTATTAAAGTTAGGGCAAGTGTAAAAACTACAAAGTGTTACAGGGCCGGTATACAAGTGATAAAAGTGATATCTTCAGATACTTTCGCAACATGACGTCAGATAAAACCAAAACTAATGAA
The DNA here is from genome assembly GCA_038373865.1 of Uloborus plumipes. Taxonomy (NCBI): domain Eukaryota; kingdom Metazoa; phylum Arthropoda; class Arachnida; order Araneae; family Uloboridae; genus Uloborus; species Uloborus plumipes. Next base: position 62,060 of record JAXGGA010005642.1, read on the forward strand.
AATAAAGCAAGGCAGGAAAAACCACAACTATTTACAAGATTTGTAACAATATTTTTCTTCATAAGTTTTAATCTCGTCATAAACAAAATATTCGTTATTTTTTTAAAATAATTTATTTCTGGAAGTTCAAGCCATTGCGTACTATGTTCATGTTTGTAAAACCATCACGCTTAAAAGGGTGTTATATCAAATAAGTTCGTGAACATCCTTTTTAGCTGCTAGACTCATGGACTTGGTTCCATCTTTATTGTGTGTTTACACTCTTAATATGGTTAATATTAAGAATACACAAGGACAACTAAACGTGTGTATAAAGCAGGTTACATACTTGCATATGCAAAGCAGTTACTATGCTTAAGTTTGCCGGCCACCTTGTCTAATGGTCAGAGGAGTCTGACCGTGATGCGGTCCCCCCCCCCCCCCCGCCGGGTTCGAATCCCGACTCAGGCATGGATGTACTTTAACTCTCTCCTGTCCTTGTCCTTTCTCTGTGTGAATGATTGTGATGCAAATGGCTGCCTCTGCCCCGTAAACGGGTCTTATGGCATGTATGTTCAGCTAAATCGGACTTCCACCTTAATGGTGTTCGTAAAAACGGAAGCCGTACCTTTTTCACCTTAAATCGGGTAGATGTGTCTACTCGGGCTCAGGTACCCGAGTGGTTTCAGAAACAACAACAGACATATTTAAGTTTTTTTTTTTGTCTTTTTCGCAGTTCCATGTTGAGCTTGGGCAGCTCGGTGCATTGGCAGGAGGCCATGTCCGTGATCACGGGGGGCAAGACGGACAAGATGGATGCCGGACCCATGCTGGAGTTCTTCCAACCGCTCACGGATTGGTTGAAGAAACAGAACAAAAACGATACAGTCGGATGGCACAGCGACGATCCCATGATATGTCCATAACAGCAACTCTTATGTACTTTCTGTTCCTGTGTCTCATTTTGTTATATTTTGTTTTTGGTGGAATAGAAAAAAAAACTATTTATTATTATCATTAATGTTTGTTTATGGAAGTCAAATACAAGTAGAGATGAATATCCACTCAAGGAGTGGTTGAAGAAACAGAACGAGTACGAGACAATCGATTGGCACAGCGATTCTATGATCTGTGTGTGTCCATGATAAAAACTCATATGTACCTTTTCTGTTCCTAAGTTACGTTTCGTTTTTGGTGGTTTAAAATAAATATTTGTTGTTGTTATATTATTGTTATTATTAGAATATACAAGTGGACATGAATATGAAATGATTACGAAGAAGGAACTGTCATAAAAGCTTCTGAAACATGAATGGCTCGATTATCTTTTATCTTACTGCGTTACATCTCAATGAAAGCTACTTTTCCAAAAAAAAAAAAAAAGTACTATAAAGGTATGAACATATTCGCCCATCAGAATGACCGAGTTGAATACTTAGCTTAGTTTTACAAAGATGGAAAAACGATTTTCATAGGTATCTGGGGGATCGGCTGTCGACTACGTGTGTCGTTCCATAGTGACTAACGTAACATTCAGAGCTGATTTTTCAACTGTTTTTACTGGTAACTTAAAGGATAAAAAATATTTTTTAGTTATGCTGGTGGATTTACAATGTACATGGTATCTATGTATCATTTCTGCGAAGAGTTTAAAACAGAATTACTGACAGTAGATATTTTTTCAACCAAAATAGCAGCGTGACTAACGTAACATTTTTGCAACCCTGAAAATGAATGCTCATGTTGTGAGGCAAAAATTTCTCAAAGTTAAGCAAGTGTTGAAAATTGAATGATATATTTTGAAAACTGTGTAAAGTTGGCTTTTAAAAACATAAAACACATTTATTAATTCTTAATTTTTTTTTAGTCTTAAATGCCACTTTTACTCAAGATGGAGTGTGACTAACTTAACGTGACTAACGTAACCATCGAATAACAAGCAGCAAACACACTACAAACTTTTTATTATGGCTAATCTCAGTGATAATTACAATACTTTTTCACTTTTTTTTAACTTGTTATGTTGTATGATGTTTATTTATTTATTTATTTTTTGATACTTTTTTCCCTTCGTTATTTTTTTTTCTTCGGCTGAGGTTGACATTTCTATAGAATGACCCTAAACAAAGACTTTGAAGTAAACAGAAAACAGAAGTACATGATTATAATGAGAAGAGTTTGTTTCTGCTTTGTTACTTTTCAAAATATGACGGCAAGTAGGGAAAACTTGCGTTGCCATCTTGGATTTAAGGTGTGTTTTTTCACTTTTCGTTTCATAACTGAAAACTATTTACTTATGAGTAAAACTACTCATTGATAAATTGATGAGATTAATAAATTAAAGAAAGGGGATAACTACCTTTAAAAACGTTTAATAATTTCAGCTATAGGAGACACGGAGATATTTAATTTTTAAGTTCGTGAATTCTAAGTCAGACTTCTTAAAGAGAAAAGTGATTAGAAAACGTTTCGCCCTATCTCAAAAATACAACAAGGACAGGGGGAGGCCTTAACAGTCTTTTTAACATTAATTTTATGCTCTTTAATTTTGCAATGAATAATTTTACTCGCAAGCAAATAGATTTTGAGATATGAAACGAAGAATGAAAAAACGTATTTAAAATCCTACCACTTTTAGTCATATTTTTATAGTAAACCCACAGAAACATATTTCTCTAACCATAATTATGTATAAAAATATTGTGTTTTTTTTTTAATGAATACGGAGGTATAAATTTGCAGTGAGATCTTAGACCTATATTAAGTCTCTGAATCACCCAAACCCAAAGAGGTAGATTGAAACCGGATTTCATTCACTAACACACAGTCATAAAATCATTTTTTTCAGTTGCTGTAACTCTAGCGGATAAGTTTTTAATGAAACGTACAAAACTATATCCATCCATTATAAACCAATATTAGGGAAAAGTCTAGAGTTAAAGCATTGAAATTCTGCTTCAAATTACTCTTAGTTGAAGAGAAAGTTTTTTTAAAGCTTATATTTGTTCTAATTTTGACTGAATCCTTCCTTATCCTCTTTAAATACAACACCGGTATTTATTTAAGAACTACAGAATAAAAATTAAATTGTTGAAAGATACAGATTTCCTACACTTAAAAAAAGGGTTATATCGCCCTCGTCAAATAACAACCCCTAGAAATATAAGAATGTTAATAATGTTAACGTTTTTTTTTATTTTACTTTTTTTTAAATTTTAAATCATTTTCAAAAATTTATTCTATAGCATCAAAATTTCTGAATCTAAGTAAGCGAATTCTAACAAAGCAATCAAGCAACAATAGCATTGTATATAGAGCAACAATGGCGCTGTTTATGATTTTCAATAATACTTCTCTTTATTAAAAATTTAACACATTTATCTCCATTGTTGCTTTTATCACTTTGGTGAAAATTTTGGAGCTTATAGCATCATCTAACTTTCACTGCGACTTATTTTGATATTTTGAGATATTTACTGACTTTTTAAAGTCTAATTTTACTTTATAAAGACCATTTTGCAAGTTTACCTCAAGGTAAGTTTACGTAGATAAACTCTTTTCTCTTGTTTTAAAACTTGGTAGTTGATTTTCATGTACTCGAACACTCGGCTGCTAAATGCATCAGCTTTATTCAGTCAGAAAACAAATAAGGTTTTTCTTTTATAAATATCTGACTATTCACATTTATATGTCATATACGGGTTGTATTAAATACCTACCAAGGAAAAGGGGAATATGTGAAAATGATTGAGCGTTGATATTGACACAGCTTTGCTCTTTTTAGCGAGATTTCATAGAAAGTGAAGTGTTGTTTAATGTATACTAAGTATTAATACTTGAAAAATGAAGTCAACATCAGGCAAAACGTTGAAATAAAAATGCTTTGTTAAATGCAATTGAGAACAAAATTAGCATAATCTGTATATTAAGTCAAGACTAATTTTATTTCTATACAAATTGTACTTATTTAAGAAATACTAACTTGTATTTCAGCGCTCTTAATACTTGCTGAAATGTTATCATGAAAAACAGTAAGATACCTCGCCAAGTTATGTACACATCGTGTTCAAACCAATTTTCCATGATTTCAATTTCAACTTCATCAGGTTTGCTTCAGAGGAAATCAAAGGTAAAAAAAAAAAAAAAAACGAATAACTAACTTTAGTGAATTTTGAAGCATGTTTTTGGTTTCATAAAATACAAAAATTTTCGATTTAGTTATAATATTTGTCTTATAATGTTTCTTCTGGAATACACTACAAAATCAATTTTTAAGCATTGAGAAGTTAGATACTTATTTCTTTTTCCTTCGATAAAACTATTGAAAGCTTACCAAACCGTTTTACTTGACACATATCGCACCCTTGCTACAAAAGTGCCACAACTCAAAAAACTACGTTTTCCAGGAATTGCAAAAAACTGTTCCCGGACTGACTAGGTACATTTTAGTATTTTTGAATTTGTCAATATGAAGACCGATACATCTCAAACTATGATCGTTAGTCATTGTTCTAGTCTCTACAACGGCTGGACGACAATTCAAGATGTGGCATTTCAGTGGAAGGGGTCCTATGCATCTTGATAACAACAAAACGCCATAACTGCCCTTTGGCGGCTGATTTTTCAATGCAACTTCTGGCTCTTTTGAAGATTGGTAGAGACGTGTAAACTACGTCTAATGACGGTCATAACTCAAAAATTACAATTTTTGAGTTGTAGCACTTTTGTAGCAAGGGTGCGATATGAGCTTTGGGCAGATAAGGAACAACATCGTAACGCAGAACGTCAGAATCGATAAACATGTTCATCAATAAATGTTGGAATAAGCATAGAAGTACACTGTAAAAAATGAACGTTGTTTTTACAGCATAATGCAGCTAATTTTACAGCAATAAACTGTAAAACTAGTTATATTTACAGTAGGGGCATTTCACGGTATTTGTGACATAGGGGTGTCCGTAACAAAACTTTTTAAAAGTTTAAAATTTTTATATATTTTGAAAAAGTACATTCAAAGTTTATGAATATCATATTGTTTTCATAGTTCACTTTATATTATATTTGTAATTGCACTCAGAACATTGAAAATGCAATTTTCACTGTTACGGACTCTACATTGAATTTTTCTTCAAATCTTGCTTAAACCGATTTTTAAGCCAAAACTGGTACTTGAGACAGATAAAGTAAAGGCTCACCTCTAATATAGCTAACAATTTTAATCAAAAAGCGCGTTCTATAAAAAATTATGGATTGTGAAAATGATGATTGTAGAGTCCGTAACAATAGTTGGAATAAAAGTTTAGTTTTTAAAGAAAAATTCAATGTAGAGTCCGTAACAGTGAAAATTGCATTTTCAATGTTCTGAGTGCAATTACAAACATAATGTAAAGTGAACTACGAAAACAATATGATATTCATATGCTTTCAATATATACATAAAAATTTTAAACTTTTAAAAAGTTTTGTTACGGACACCCCTTTTGTCACAAATACTGTAAAATGCCCCAGTAACAAACTGTAAAATTGCTACTTTTACTGTACTAAACTGCAAAATTGCTAATTATACAGTAATAAACGGTGAAATCGCTAATTCAATAGTTTATTACCGTTCATTTTACAGTTTCAAACTGGTTACCTCTGCTGCCAGTATTGTACTGTTGTTTTTACAGTATAATAATAAATTTTACGGCAATAAACTGCAAAATTTACAAACTTCAAGTAAGAAACTGTAAAATTGCTAGTTTTACAGTTTATTACTCACATCATACAACCCCTTGCTATATGATTTCTAGTCATCTGGATGTACACTACCCCTCCTAGAAGTTCCGAAACACTTAACTGGGTACACACTGTATAACACCATCTTGAAGCTCATCATAAGCTACTTTTCTGCACTGACTTTTGCATTCTTTGACACATAATTAAGAAGCCGACAAACGTTACTAACCGATGTCATTTATTTCCATTCCAGATCGAACTTGTCAACGATGGATCTCTATGACCTCTTCTTTTCGGCGACCTTGGGGTGGAAGGTCGTCCTCGTGGTCATCTCTCTCCTTTTCTTCGCGGCGTGGGTCATCCGCCGCTGGAGGTCTGGCGACACTACCATCTTTAGAGACCGTAGGGTTTGCCGCACCTTCATGGATCACTTTTGCTACCGTCGATACGACGAGCCTTATGCAGTAATGGTGTAGGAGGAGCCACAACTGCTTACAGGGATTGACTTATGGGCTTTCCCTGCTTGTTTACTAAGAAGGGACTAGGTAAGGAAGTCACTGCTGTTCAAAAACTTTCAGCTAGTCCTGTTCTGAAAAATCTGGTCACTTCAATACTGAAAACTGAGTGAAGAATCAAATCTGGAAAAATACAAAGAATCAGCTTCTGAAAATTCCACCCATTCCAAATCGAAAAGTTACAAAAGATATTATAATGAAGATTCCAGAAACATCAATTCCGTGAAATGTTTTGCATACTTACAATGGAAGATTCAACAAATTCAAACAAGATCATCCACTACGACTATAAAAAAAGAAGAAGAAGAAAAAAGAAACGTCTTTCTCATTGGCCAAAAAGAGACTACAGAAGTTTTAGTAATTCTATACCTGAAAGTGCCTTGTTGACTGACTAAGAATTGTTAGATGACACAACCTAATCTAATTTTGAAAATTTCAGTCATTCCAGTTTGGAAATTCCCAGTTCACTGAGAAGAGATTAAGTATTTGAGAACAAGTTATGTATGAAAACTACAGTCATAGCCGTTCTGAAAATGACTTGTTCATTCGCTGAGAAAGGACTAAATGTCACAGTCCAATTCCAGTTCGGTGAGTTCCACCCTTTACAAATATGAAAATGCATTGTTCGTTTACTATGAAAGGACTAAATGTTTCAGTATGACCCAGTTCTGAAAATAATGGACAATCCATCTCTGAAAGTGCCTTGAGCATTCACTAAGAAGGAACTAGATGCTAGCAGTACAGCCCAGTTCTGAAAATTATGGACAATCCATCTCTGAAAATGCCTTGAGCATTCACTAAGAAGGAACTAGATGCTAGCAGTTCAGCCCAGTTATGAAAATTATGGACAATCCATCTCTGAAAATGCCTTGAGCATTCACTAAGAAGAGAAGAGATGTTACAGTTCTATCTGGTTCTGAAAAGTAAAGCCATTCCAATTTTGCAAATGGTTTGCTCATTCACTAAGAAGTTGATAGATGTTACAGTTCAATGAAGTTTGGTCGAATCTGTCCACTCTAGTTTTGAAAATCTTGACTATTTGTTAAGAAAGAACTAGATGTTGCAAACACTCGAGTTCTCGAAATTCCAAACGTTTAAATTTTGAACAAGCCCCTTTCACAAAAAGGGACTAGATCTTACATTCTAATCCATGGATGAAAATTACCGACATTGCAATTCTGAAAATGACTTTCTCATTTCCCAATAAAGGACTATATGCTGCAATTCAATCCAGTTTTTGAAATTAGTCACTTTTGTTGCGAACACTCATTGCTCAGCCACTGAAATGTTACATTCTGGCATGATTTCCCTGGAAGTGACGAAAATTAGGCATTCCAATTCTGAAAACTCTTTGTTTGCTCCCTAGGAAAGGACTAAATATTTCAAAGTAACCCAGATCTGAAAATTTCGGTCAGACCAGCTCTGAAAATGCTTTGATCATTTATTAAGAAGGCCCTAGAGGCTGCAGATCAATGGAGAAATGAAAATCACATGCACTCCAATTCTGAAAATGATTTTCGCAGGACTAAAAATGTTGTGTTTCAGTCATTTAACGATGCGTTAACTCTAACATCAACATCATCAAAATCATTGCCCATCACCCATTTCATCCATAAAGCAGTTATTTCATTTGAATGAAAACAATCTCATGATTACTATAAAACCACCATTAATGTAATGACATGAAGTCGAACATACAATTACCTACTAGAACTTCTGTTGCAAATAAACAAAATTCGCAATGACCAATGGCACAACAGATGAATAATTACAAGAATCTTCATTTCATCTACAGTTCAAAAAAAAAAAAAAAAAAAACTTTCACTATGCAGTAACGAAAACCACTGATGTATAAAAAGTTTCCAATTATTATTATTATTTTTTTTTTTGCTATCTTATTTGAATGAAAAAACTGCCTTTTTGAAATACTTTTTGGAACTTTTAAGAATCACTTTTTATTTATGTTTTTGTAATTTTTGATTAACATTTTTCAAAAATATTTTTCGGCAATTTGAATAAACTCTTTTTTTTTTCAATATTATGCTTCTTTATTGTTGCAAGCTGTGTGTGAGTGCTTTATTTCTAAGTTCACAATTTCATTGCTTTTTAGAATCAGTTATCCCTGTTTCACATCGTTTGCTACAACGAAAAACTCATTGTCACTGACTTTGCTCTCGTCATGGGTTATACGAAATTTAATAAACATTCATGATAGCTGAAAATTTAAATGTTTTCCTACGTTTAAACACTTCTTTAGGACATATAGACCATAATCTGCTAATTGGGCTTTTAAGTTGAACGGGAATGTTAATCATGTTAGAGTGAAAAACAGAGACATCTCTTAACGAAGGAGCTACGAAAATACTTTTGTGGTTGATGCTGCTGGTGTAAAACCAGCATAACTCAAGCACAAATACTCAACAGCTACGAAGTTTGAGGCGAGAGCTATTGTCTATCTTTTCCCACTTAATCAAACTCCCACCTCTTCTTCTATTTGCTGACAAAGTAGAAGTAAATAATCTGAGAGATAGCGAACAATAGTGAAACTTCAACTTCAATTTCGATAAATGTCTTTTCGTAAAACATTATTTATTTGGAAACAGACGGGGTTAGAAGACCGGTCAGCGAAATTATCAGTCAGGAGACAAGATTTTTTAAATAAATGTAACAGCCGACGGACATAAATCAGAGCTTCGGTAGAAGCAAATCTTAGGTGAGTAAACACGTTTTGTATTCCTTGAGACTAAAAAATATGTACAATAAATGAGTAAATAAAAGAATAAGAATAAATAAATTTGAATTTTACTATAAGAAACAATAAATCTGTATGAAAAAGTAATTCATTAATCATTTAAAAGATAGCCTTTTGTGGGACATCTTTTTATTTAATTGAGAGCTGTTTTTAGTTTATAGAGGCTGTTTTATTTGATTAAAGTCTAGGGTTGGAAAAATGGTGGCAGCTGTTCAGCGACGTCCGCAGGATTTTTTTTAGTAATTTATGCAATTAAAAGTCAAGATTATTTTATTTTCCAAGTAAAATTCTAAAATTGAGTTTAAAAGTGTTTAAATAAAGTTAAAAGTGGATTTTTGCTCCTTAAGAAAGGTACTTGAAAATATATTTGAGGCAAATACTAGATAAATATAAAACATTTTTTTTTTTTTTTTTGAAATATCAAGTTTCGAATCAAAATCCCATGAACGTAAGCCGAGGAAGATTTTTGTATCTTACTAAGTAGGTAAGTCAAAAATTCTTTTATTGCGAAAAAGTTTGTGACAAATTACTCAAATTTTTACTCTGAAATTTTTTTGAAATTAACTGAGAAATGTGACTTTCTTTGAGATAAATAAGAAGGAAACATTTTACCGTATTTCTGATTTCCTTTGTTCATACCATTTGCCTTATGAGGTACAATATGGTACACAACAGTTGACCATTTCAATAAAAATTTTTAAAAAATTGGAAAATCACAATTTTTAACCACTTTCCCGAGTCGTCGAAAGTTCGTCCGTTACTCTTCATAATGATAATAAAAACAATAAACATCAACTAATTTCAATTAACAAACGATAAATTAAAATATCTCACACAAGATTTTGCCAATCTCGATTGAAATTAATTATAATGTAATAAAATAAGCATTGCAGACTAAATTTAGAATGGTTTCTAAAAATTAGAATATTTTTTAACCCTGAGCGATCGGTTAAACACCACTTTCTACAGCAGAAATAATATACTACTAACCGATGGAAATACTGCCTTATGCTACGTTTGTGGAGAAATATAATTCCTTTCGTAATACAGTTAAGCCCCGGAGCTCGACATCCGATTATCCGGTGAGTCTAGAAATGGAAAACTCGGTAATATTCTGAACGGGTGAAACATTTCCACGAGTAAAACCTGTAGCGCGCATTTCTGATAACAAAAACATTTTCATTAACACAATCGCTTTTGGTGCATATTAGGTTACGTTTTCGGAATCCTGTTGCAATATATCACAATTTTTTCCACCTTAAAAATTAAAATGAAAAGAAGAAGAAAAGAGAGCGAGAGTTTGTGATTCGAATATTTATACTTTTTTTTTTAATAAAAAGAAATCTTGAAAAAGCCAAAACATGGTATCTCTCACTATTATGCTATTTTTTCAGGTATTTTGCGAGCTACATCATCAAGTTTCAGTTCCACAAGGCTCTTTGAGCCGGTCACCAGGGACCCCTGCACAAATGTGACATCTACCAGAATAAGGAAGCAGGGAAAGTTTTGAGGTGAGAATTGCTAAGTTAAGGCCTTTCTAAGCAAAAATGGCGCACTTTTATGAACTTTAAAAAATTTCGTACCTAGTTAGAACAATTTGGGGGATTTTCAAGGCAGTTTGTTTTTATCATTTGTATTTAAATGTCAAGTTGTGTACTGTTACACAAAGATTAGATGCAAAAAAAATAAAATCACTTGGTGTTGAACAGAAGCGGATGTTTCCATTTACTGTTAGTGATGCCGGTGCAATCTTCTTTTTCACAAGTTTTAATCACGTTATAAATTAAATGCTGATAAATATTCGAAAATGGTTTATCTATGGAAAATACATGTTCTCTTTGGGAATATTATGATCCTAAAACTGACTGTCTCAGAGCGTTATATTTCATATCGAATCAATAGAGGTTTCTTTTTACTTCCTTTTACGTAGAAAAGGAAGTATTGTGATTGTGAAAAAAAAAAAAATCACTCAAATTTGAGTCTGAATTTTGATTTTGCTCATCCATGAATGGATGTTCAGCAGTTTTTTCGACCTGTCAGCACGTGCATATGTACCTACCAACATATAAGCAGCCGAAAAATCCTTTTCAACCATCGATGTTTTCAACCACCCCCGAGTTAATTACGACGAGTTTTCTCGTGACGTCTGTATGTACGTATGTGCGGATGTATGTATGTGGGTGGCATAACTCAAAAACTATATGCCGTAGAAGCTTCTAGCTTGGTATGTATGCTCTGAGGATGGTCTAGTTGTGCACCTTCCCTTGTGGTTGCATTTGAATGTTCCCAAGGGGGTGTTTTACCCCTTTTTTTGGGGGGGGGGGTAAATCAGTGTTAATTTCAATGCAGACTCAAGTGATATGAATTGGCGCGTTACCACTTGGCGATATGTCGCCAAGCTTTTGGTCGCCAAGTGTTTGACGCCAAATTGGCGACATATCGCCAAGTTGGAGACAAATTTGACGAAAAAATTATTTTTTGAATTTGGGTTCAACTTGGCGCTATTGGCGATATTTTGCGAAAAATTCACTGAATGATAAATTTAAAATCAGCAATATTTAGAAAATTAACCATTGTAAAATTTTTTTGCATTCTTTCGTGGCAGATTAGGGGAGTAAATATTTGAATTGTTACCTTGCTCACTCCAAGCACTTTTTTTAACACTTAAGGCAACTACTAAGAAATTTACACGTAAAAGGAAGTAGTGTGGGGTCCATACCAGATTTTTTTCTTTTTGCTGGTCTAACACTTTTTTTAGTGTCAGCTTGCAAAAACGTTGTCATACAATTAATAGTAAATCAATAAGTAGTAATACAAAAAGAAGTAGTTTATAATCAAAGCCTGTACAGTCCATTTCTCAAAGTCCATATTTACAAAGGCGGAACAAAGGATCTAAAAAAGTTTTGACTTAAAACCCTAACTTTATATTCACTTTTTATTGAGATTTAGTGGTTTTTGATCTGTTGCCTTTAAGCTATTTTTAAAGAAGCTATTAAAATGATATTTAAAAAAAAAATTTCATAAAAAATTGACCCAAAGGGCTTTAATTCAAAATGATTCAAGTATGGACAATAGCAGGATAAAAAGTTTTGCAGGAAAAGAAGAAAAAAAGTTTAGGCATTGATAGAATAGTGCAAGTGTAAAACTATTATAGCAGAGAAAAAGCAGTTACTATATTTATGTTTTTTTCTCAGCTTCATGTTACGCTTGGGCAGCTCGGTGCATTGGCAAGAGGCCATGTCCGTCATCACTGGGGCCAAGACGGACAAGATGGACGCCGGACCCATGCTGGAGTTCTTCCAACCACTCATGGAGTGGTTGAAGAAACAGAGCAAAAACGAGACAGTCGGATGGCAGAATGACGACCCCATGATATGCCCGAGATAACAACTCATATATACTTTTTCTGTTTATATGTTTCATTTTGTTGTTGATAGAATTTAAAGAAAACTATTTATTATTATCTCTAATGGTTATTTAGGAGTCAAATACAAGTAGACACGAATGTCATTAGATGGTTAACCCTTCAACAGTTTCATTTTTCCAGAATTTGGCTCAAAAAGTATCGCCTTTTTTGATCGCACTTTCTTTCATTTTACATTTACTAGTCAATCAGAATAGAAAACACTGCAGAATGCAAACTTTCTTTTACGGGACGCCTATTATAATCTACGCGAATGATTTGCTATTCAAAATAGAAAAGATTCGGGCGAAACAGAGAAAGTGAAATTGCGAAATTTAAATCAGATTTTGCCCGTGCGGTTTACAGGTAAATCAGTAGAGGCCCGAAAGACAAACCGGCGTCCACTGTACTAGATATAACGAAGCACAAAAACGGAAAAATTATTGAATACTCGTGTTTCGTGGCTACAATATGCCTCTCTTTTCAATGTTCAACAACAGTAAGCAACCCGTCGATCACGATCAAGGTCGATCGTGAGCCCATTTTGAGTCGATCCCGGCATATTTTGAACCTTTGCTTTCTGGTCTGAGTAAGATTAAAAAACATTAATTTCTGCAGCTAAAATTCGATTCAGCATCCAAATCAAAAGTTATTAGAAATTTTTTCAAATCTTTTTATAGTCACTGGATTTTTTTATGATCACTATTTTATCAATTTTAAAGCAAGTAACATACTTGGGTCTGAAAATATTTGATGTGGGTGTGGGTTTACATAACATTATGTTAGCAATTTAAACCAACTAATAAATATGTATCAAAATTATTTTTCGCGACAAGATTTAAGCTACAATTTCAAGATAGCGGCGACTCAACTAAACCGTATATGCAGCACATTCATTTAGTCTATAATGTATTGATTTCCCCTCCCTTCTCCCAAGTCGATCATGAGTTCAAACTAAATTCTTCTGATCTTCAGTCAATTTAAGTTGACCGGTGATACACAATAAATAAAATTCTATGATGAATAAAAAGCTTTTACTTACCGTATCTCTTTTACTTCCCCGTCAACGTTGTAGAACAGCCCCGTCAGAATGCTTGATACGAGCATACATCCTTGAGAATTCAGAAACTTAAAATCGTTGCAGATGTTCAAGTATTCCAAAAAAAAAAAAAATTCGTTTAAATAGTTCAAAGCGCATTTCGAAAAGCTAATTACTTCATGTTGCACGTGCCAATTTTACAGATACACCGTGTTCCGTAAAAAGAACATGTCTATCCTGAATTTTAGTCTAAAAGTCAGTAGAAGCATTTGTCATTTCTGTCAACGAACATATGAAATAGCTTCTTCACTCAAGCTTCAAAAAATCAGTTGTATTCTTTAGAAATACACAGAATTTCAGTACGTTTGCTAATTATGTCGCAGGTGACAATTTCAGATACACCATGATCCGTAAAAAGAACATACACAGCCTAAATTTAAGCCAACAGTTAGGACAAACAATGTCATTTACGTCGCCGAGTATACAAAATAGCTTCTTTACTCAAACTTCATAAGTTCAGTTCGATTCTTTGGAAATACACAGAGTTTCAGCACGTTTGCTAACTATGCTACTGCAATAAAGTTCACAATAAGTATTATTAATGAATTTTCATATTATTCACAAAACATTCATCGCGAGTACCTTCTATATAAATGATTCCAGTTATAATTTATTCAGAAGAATAATTCCTAAGGATGGATTTAAGGAAAAGGTCGTTTCGATAGTCCTTTCTTTCTTTCTCTTTCTTTTTGAGGCCTTTGCTACGAAAACGGCTTTGCCTCCAATAGTCCACTAGAATAAAAAGTTCAACTTCACAAAACAGCAACAAGCAAGAGGAGACATTAGAAACAACCACAAATTAACAGGCAGCGGCAAACAACCCGAACCGCACGACAAGAACAACCACACCATAAAACAGGAAAGAAGCAAGAGGAGTACAACCAATAGATTCCCTGAGCAAGTTCCTAAGCCACACAGACAACCA
>JAXGGA010005643.1:0-76448 GCA_038373865.1 Uloborus plumipes
CGTTGAAATAATTACAACATAACAATGATGCAACATTTTCATGTGGCGATAGTTTTCTTCTTAACACAGTACTTTCAGATAACCTCTAATTTTCAAAGAATAAAAGTTTTGAATTGAATTGCTACTAATTACTAAAATATATGAATTAAAAGTACTCCTAAATTGGAGTGTTCACCACCCCCCCTCCTTTTTTTATACATTTTTATTTCCAATTAACGCAACTAACAATGTGTTAATAATATTATTGACACTAATATGAAAATTGGTTCTAAGAAATTTGATAAAATATTGAAAATATTTTGTGAAAACTAGGAAAATGGAAAAAAAAATCTTCTTCCAGAAATAAATTACTTTCTATTTCTAAATTTGAAATTGTATAAGAGATAAAAAACAATGATGGTAAAACTAGTAGTAGAAAAACAATTATCCCTATCATTAATCGGCTCAGCCAATTAATCGACCGATTATCAACAGCCGATTAATCGGTAATCGGCCAATTTGCTTATCGGTGCATCCCTAGTATCGACCCACGGGACAAGCTTTCTACAGAAAACTTGAAATACAAGCACTAATTGTTATCAAAAACATTATCTACATTGTAAATTATATGGCATCAAACAAATTCATATATCGAATTATTTCAAAATAATGTCTGTAGTAACAGTTAAATGTTTGAACAAATTATTAATTTTTCATATATTTTTTTAAAAATTATTCTCAATTTTATGTAGTGTATGTGAATCATTTTCAGTGTTTACTCTAAAATGTTTGCAGTTTCCGCATATGTATTGTACAATTGAATCGGTGAGTGCAAAAACAACATTAGTCACAAAAATTCAAAAATTCGTTTTTTTGTGGAAACAAGCTGTGGGAGGCAAGTTGCTTGTTGAGGTCAGAAATCACGTCAGTCAGGTTACTAATTCGAAAGATACGATGCCTGTTATTTGACGTTGACCGTAGAAACAATGCTAGAATTAAGACGTTTTTTCTCTCTCCTGAACAATTTTAAGTTCTGGACTGACGTTATTTATGCACTCACCGATTCAATTGTACTAAGTTAATACATTGCATGCATCAACTCAAATATCTTAGATGAAGGGTCACCCAGGCCCGTCATTTAGGGGAGGGGGCAGGGGGGGTCAATTGCCCCCTGACGCTAAGAAAGCAATGTGTTTACATATAAGTGGGCGTGGTTTTTTATGTTTTCCGATGAAATTGCATTGTGTATGGACCCCCCCCCCCCCTCAGAAAAACTTGAAATGACGGACTTGGCGGTCACCTCTATTTAACGGACTAAATGTTCGGTCCCCTAAATGTCCCTTATTAAGTGGTACTACTGGATATTGAAAAAGTGTAAAGAGATAAAAAATCAATTAAACTGACACACATACACAAAACTAAATAAATAATAAATAAATTTTTTTTTAAAAATATACATCTAAATCAAACCGCATGTATAGCAAGCAACCTTTAAAAAATAGAAAGTGGGAACAAGGTTTGAGTCTTTTGGGGAAAATGTCAAAAAAAGTATATTTTCATGGCCTCATTCTCCCCTACAATGTAGAATAACGGGCAATTGAAATTTAAAAATCCAGTTAAGATTTTGTTTCCGGAGAATGATGATGTTTGGAAGTGTGATGCATCGTAAACAGTGTTAGACATTCCTGGCCCTGATATGAATCAAGAGGACAATATTACTTTCTAGAATTGTTTATATACTAATTATTTTATCATTAACGAACAGAAGTATACAATTACTATTCAATAAATCGTGAAATTCAATTCTTTAAAGCATGACTCATTTTACCTGACTAGTGAACTATTTTACCACATGCTATGGAGTAAAATAAGTCATTGACAACACATTTTATAACTTATTTATTAGTATCAATATTTCGTTTCCGCAAAGATATTTCCCTATAAATGTTAAGATATAATATAACCCTATAAATGGAAGAGTCATTTGCATATCCTAATCATTTAATTCACTGGTTGAGTCAATATATTTTTTGCTGTCAAAGCCTTATTGTAAAATTTCTCTATTTTGACCCATTTTGCCCTACCTGACCCTACTCTAGATTCATGTAACAGAGACTAATAATGATTTTATGTGGCATTATCTTAGTGTCATTCTTAGTTAGCAGCGATATTCACAAATATCAATTGAGCATTATACACAAGCTAATCCAAAATACTAAACCCAGAATTTAACTAGTGGGAAAACACCAGAAAGGATTAAATGGGATTAAAAGTACAGCTCCAATGTAGGAAATGTTTTAGTGATAAAAAATTGTTAATTTGGCTGCAAAATCATTCTTGAATAAGTTGGATTTCACGTAACAATGTCGTTGTATGAAAAAGTAAAAAATCCGTTTAAAAATGCATTTTCCAGCACTTATTAAAATAATCCATGCCTTAGGATGAACTCCAGGCCTTTAAAATAACATAATGCATGTTTATTCATGCACCTATAGATATTGAGAGTAACATAAGTTGAAAAATCCGTTTCTGGTGAAGAAATTACTTTTAATTTGCATTGTAATGCTCGAGTAGCTTGAGGGGGGAGTTATTAATTTATTCAAACGATCAGTCATAACCTTGAATCTACGAACTACATCACAGTGTTATCAGTGGAGGTTCTGCAAAATGTAGCCATGTGTAGTTCACCGCGTTAGTTTTAATGAAACTTTGAAGTTACACTGATTCAAAATTAAATCGAAACTTTTCCCGCAGTTTATCATTTTAATTGAATTTTCATTCAGTGTCAGAATAATACATACTTAATTTAGGAAATAGGTGCCTTTACATCGAACAGAAATGTTTTTGAATAAAGAAAACTACTAAGTAAGCAAAGAATATTACGTATTTACTAATCGATGTGAGTCGATTGAATATTAAATTAACATGAATAGTGCTTACGTTCGTTTTATACATTATGACACTTTTTACAATAATTTCTTTCATAATGATGTAATATTTTCCTATATTTTGCACTTTCTTAAATTTCAACTTGCCAATTCAAGTTTTTAAAATAGAAATAAGAATATCCGTATGCTTACAAGTTTTTCTACAAATGTAACCCTATTTCAATAAAAAAAATCGTATAATACTATATAACAATGATAATATCAGTAATAATAAGAATAATAATAACAGTAATAATAAGAATAACAATAAAAGAAACAGATTGTAAAAATTTTTAGATAATTTAAATTGTTTTCATTGTGAAATCTACTATCTTTGTTGTGTTCTGCCCTTATAAAATCTACTGTCATTCTTGTCATTTTATCTATTGTCATTGTGGTATCTATTGTCATTGGAATTAAATATACTGTATAATGCTTTTGCTTCGATGAGACAAAAGGCTTCAGTCATACTTTATGGAGCATTTTTCTCATTTTAAATAAATTTATAAAGCTGCTGTCCTGTTAATATTAAAACCTATATTTCCAATACTGTATTCAATTATATAATTTAACTCATACAGTTGCACAGCTTTTGAGATTTTTTTTCCATTCTACACTTGCTATTGATTTAGTTTTTGTTCGTTTTAAAATGACTGGAATATCTACTAAGTATTTCCTTTTCTTTTCGTATTTTCACTAATGTTATCCCTCATTATTATTTAACAGTTAGATGCTCAGGAAGTGAAAAGGACACTTATTACTTTTGAAAATAATGCCTTAGAGCTATCTTCTTCTTTCAAAAATGGTGTCATCTATACAATAAAAAATAACCCCCTTCCCACCGCCATTTCAGGAGTCAAAATATGTGTATGTCCATTCATAGTAAAAGTGATCTGTCTCCCTACGTTTTAAAATAGCGCATATTGTTTGCTAACATCATATTGCATTTAATTATATCTTGAAGTGTAAAAATGAAGTATTGCGGTTTTCAAAAATAAATATTTACTGACTAATATAGTCGAACAGTTTTATTTTTTCTTAATATTTAGCCAACGGCGATACAACTGTTGTGCCGACGAAAAGTGTTCACTTTTCTTCACATTAACCCACCTCTCAGCGTTACGCCTTAGTCTTTCTATACGAACCCTCCGGGTGGGTCCCACGGATCCACCTAAGGCGTAACGCTAAGAGGGAGGGGAGGGAGGGGGGGGGCAAGTGAAGAAAAAAGAACAGTTTTTCGTCGTACAACAGTTGTACCGCTGTTGGCTAGCATCTTAAAAATCCTTAACCCCTTCAGACCTGGTGTCCGGTATACCGGACATCAACTTTGAACAGCTGCTAATCATTTAATAATTGACTTAATTACTTGATTTTTTTTGTAGTTGACAATTTGCAATCTGCTTGTTATTATCTGAGCAAAAATTTCTGCTTTTGGGATTGGCAACATTCCCAAAAATGGATTGAGAAATGGGATTGGGTTGTTTTTCCAACCATGCACTCTCGCCGAAAAAAGTAGCTTTTTTTCTGAATTTTCTAAAAATGTATGATCTTTTATTTATCATTTCAAATGCTTATATTATGTTTTGTTATTGTTTGGAGAATATTTTACGACAAAGTTTGTGTGATGTTTTATATATTTTTTTGCTGAAATATTAATTTCAAAATATGTATCTGGAAAATTGGACACGTCATAACTCTTTTAATTTTTTACTCACAAGTTTGAAATTTTGTTTGTGAGATGCTCTTAGCCATAGTACTTTGTGTACCAAATAAAAACATTTTTGGTTAACTATTTCATAATTCCGACTGAAGGGGTTAACCATGGAAATAGCGCTACATTTACCATGAGATCAGGGACGTCCATTTCGAAATTTTCCAGGGGGGGGGGGGGGGCAAAGGGTGCATGCACAATGTAAAAATTTTACCAAAAGTGACAAAAAACCACGGCCCACTTACACGCCAATACATTGATTTCCCAAGACAGGGGGGAATTTGACCCCCCTAGCCCTAAATGACTGGGCTGAATGAGAGACAAAAATTAGTTGCTCAATATGAAATTGCAAAAATTCCAGGGAAATTCCTAAGAGAACGCGTATAAAACATTTTCTAAATGTGGGGGAAAATATTCGAGAACTAAGCGCATTTAATAGTTTTATTTTCACAGCTTAAAATAAGCGTAATGAGTCTGACCTAATATTTTAGTACCCATTATTTACAAAAAAGCATGCCTTTTATTAAAATTAACGCCTCCCAAACGTGTTGTAAACAAAAAGCATACCTTAAGTTATGATTGCATTTCTTGTCCATAGCTGTGCATTATTTTCATTTTTGAGTCGATATTACACGGAAAACTTGCGATAGGTGAAAAAAAATATTTATATTGAAATAAATATCTTCCAATCGTTCTACAAACTTGAAAAATTGGAAAATTCTGCCATCTGTTTCCTATTTTACTTTTGGTTCAAAATTAAGAAAGCCTTAATCTGAATCCCATTTTACTTTAAAAGCACAATATTTTATTCAAAAGTAAGAAATACTTAAAACACACTTAAGTTGAGTAATCAGATGAAAATGAGCGAATTTATAGTAGATTACATATATTTCCTTATATTTTCAAAAACTAATTGATGCAACTCATTTGTTCCAAAGACATCAAAGACAGTTGCTTATTCTGTTCATTTTTTTCTGTGTAAGGAAACGCAGAACAAGTGACCCAACAATACAGGGAACAGAAGTAGCAAAAGGAAACGACAGCACTGAATAGAAACATAACCTTCAAACCCAATGTATTGTTATTTGAACTCAGCGCACTTTTTGCCAAGTGATACGTTTCCTTTGTTAATTACTCTGTAATAGGAAGGTAAGAGGCAGTATCAGCATTTTTTTGAGTAATGACAAATTGCTATTTGTTTTTATTCTGGACGTCAAACGTCGTGTAGTCCCTTTTTCAGATTGGACTCGAAGTCTACAACAGGGTGCATCCCAGTGCGTCTCATCCTCGGAAGCTCGCCGGACATTGTTCCTTACACACACATATAGCAATTCTTCATTGCAAAAAATATAATTTTACTTCAAGATGCCAAATCTGAACCTCAGAATTAGACAAAAGTAAGTCCAATTTCGTAACTTTTCAGGAGAGGGGGAAAATGATTTTCGGATGCAATGCAAAGGATGGGACTCGCTCTCTTTTAATGCTGCTAAATAACTGCGAAGGATTTTTTTTATGTAGTAACGTTCTCCTTAGTCGATGCGGACTAAGAATCTACATACAATGTAGTGATAAAGTGAATATCGCCATTTTTAGAATTACGTCATTCTGGCTCTGTGGTACAGAAATTTCAAATTAATTTTACATTTTGTTTATTTTTTTCAACTGTCCGCGAGCCGAAAGATTTTTTTTGAGCAATGAGAAATTTCTAGATGCTTTCTTTATGGACCTCAAACTTCGTGTACTCATTATTTTAAATTGGCAGTTTGCCAACGCCTCGCGTCCCGTTGCAGAAGCCCCCCTCCCCTCTGCTCCCTAGCCAGCTGCAGAATGCTCATGCAGAACACGGTGGCACAGCAAAACGGAGTCAGCAGCAATTTCGTTGCACCATCATGTATTACATGGTGCCTGCGCAATCACACACAAGACCGCCTACATACACCTAACACAGTTTATCATTGCGAGAAACGTAATGCGAACTCGAGATCTCAAATTCCATTTTTTTTTTTTTTCAATTTTACTATTTTTTTTAACTCCTTTAAAGTTCTGCGGAATTTTTCTATAAATTTCTGCCGGTCCACCAGTCAAAAAAGTTTGAGAAACGCTGGTATGAGACACTGTCTCTGTAAAATGTTTTTCTCTGCCCGTGTAGTGTCAATGCAGGGAATACAGCCAATATACCTTGCTTCGCGCTATTCTTTTTTACGGCGATACAATTTCGTACCATTTTCGATTTATCTGTTAGCAAGTTCATTCTTTTCATATATTGTGCTTTCGCTTAGTTATACCAGCTTGCTTATTTGGTTTCTGTTGAAAATAAATTAGGAACTAAACATTAAATTCCCTCCTTACCCTGTTGTTAGTTTGGATTCTAAAATACGTTTCTTCAATTATCTGTTTTTTTTTTTTTTTTTTTTTTTTGCAGATACTGCCTTTTACCTTCCTTCGGCAGTACTGCATTTATTTATTTTTGGTCATATTTTATTGTAAACAAAATCTCAAACGAAAGAGATAAATTGAAAAAGATCTATGTCATGTGATAGCAGAAAAATGTTTTTGGGGATAAGCTAACTTCAAAGCGTGCTATTTCATTAACCAGAAAATTTAACGTAGAAACAAATTAGTATAATTCGGGAATTTGAAAATGTATTACATTAAAAGGGATATTCTTCTAACCGATACACCGTTGAGCGGGTTTGACTGCATTAACCGGAAAATTTAGTGCAGAAATAACTTACTGTGGTTCGGAAAATTGAATGTATAGGGTCAGTAGGGGTAATTATGAACAACTTTTTACATTTTCACACGCTAATTGCTCTCTGGAGCACCATGTCCTATTTAAAAACCTGGACACCCATCAGAAACGACTATTAACTCCTCCGCTACGCTGCGCGACCGTTTTTTCTAATTTTTTGACTGATGGAAGTTTTTTAAAAATCTTTGTTCTTAATTTCCTCAATTGTTCATAATTACCCCATAGGACATGGAGTAAATATGAACATGCTTTTCGCGGGCTTGTCAGTGAATTCCTTGACTTCATCATAAAAATGATATACCACGAAGGGCTATCTGGCTTTCTTTCTAGATTTTCGTAGAAGTTCTGGTTTTTTTAGAGAAATATTCGAATACCTCTTCATGAAACTAATGTGCTAGTCATTCCCTGGCTTTCCATGTTTGAATCGGACGTGCAACCCATTAGCCAAAACAAAGTCTTGAATAAGGCTTTTCAACTCTTTCTGGTCACAAGGAAACCCCATACGAGCCCTAGCAATTAGATATTTTGCTAAAGTTAGCTCCACATCAGTTGGTATGTCCGTTGGGCGAGCTGCTCCCATCCGGTCAATTTTGACTTTACCTTTAACTCTGTTGCGAAAAACACCCAGAGGGATGACGTAGGCGTCCACTGCTTCTCTGTAAGTCATATTACCATTTGTAATATCATTCACAACCCTAAATAAGTCTTCACTCGTGTATTGAAGAGGTGGCTTCTTCTTCACATAAGTGCGAGACATTTGGACGTTCAAACGTTAGACAAGTTTATATAAATCATTACAAAACGTCGACTCCGTTAAATGGTCAAGATAACTATTTAGAGCATAAAATTTGACTTGAAATGAAAAAAAAACTACTTTGAAAAAAATGTTCATAATTACCCCTACCTAGAAAAATACGTGGTAATTATGAACACCTTCCTGCAGGGTGCTAAAAATAAGACAGCGAAACTCCAGTGATTCCTGTTAAAGGCTTAATAACTGAAGGCTAATATAATGAAAACAATAACTTAGCACAATTTTATCAATCCGAATAGGATGGAAATTGAAGACTGAAAAACTGTTAGCCAAGTTTTGTGAGAAGGATTAGGGTAACTAAGGAAACTTAGGGTAACTAAGGTGCGGGTACAGTGTTGTCGCATCAGTGAAAACACATCCCTTACCTAATAATGAAGATGTAAACTTCGAGTTGCTACTACTATTTGGTTCCTTCACTGGCTTACAGAAACGCTAATGTCGTTTGCTCTGAATTGCCCCATTTTAACAACTCAAAGGCGTTTTTGATTTGCTGTTAGGTGGGCTTAACTGTATTTCATAACCTAGATAATTTAATGCAGAAAAAAATTACTACGGTTTGGGACATTGAAAATGCATACCAACATCAACTGGCTTCTAATAGAACATTCTTTTAATCGAAATTTCTTTGAATGGGTTTGACTGTACGAGGTTTGTCCGGAAAATACGTATAAAAGTTGAATAAAAACCTTATTTACCAATTGGCAGCCACCGGCAGGTTGCATTACTGTTATAGATAATCCCATCAACCCTCAGTTCAAGTTAGAACGCTCTACGTGTAACTTTGAATGTGTGGCTCCTGATTGAAGGTAACCTTTTTCAAACCGCGTCGGCATGAAGCTATCTCTGAGGAACAGCGCATCAACATCAAATTTTTTGCAATGCTTGGCAATAATGGCCGTGAGATTTTTGAGTGTTTGAAACAAGTTTACGGAGACAATTCTCTGAAGGAACCAACCGTGAACAAGTGGTTAAAAAGGCTCCTTGGAAGGCTGACAAGAAGTGAAAAATGACCCTCGTCCAGGACGCCCGTCGACAACGAGTTCTGATGAAAATGTTAAACGAATTAGGGCTTGTGTTCTTAAAAGACCGCAGATTGACAGTCAGAATGATTGCTGATGAGCTGTCGATTCCCAAAACAATCGTTCACGAAATTCTGACAGAAAAACTTGAAATGAAGAAATTGTGTGCGAAAATCGTACCGAAGCCCTTGACTCCAGAACAGAAAGCAAAGAAGGTTGAGTGATGTGAGGATTGGTTGAAAGCAGAGGAAAGAGGGGACTTTCTCAATCGAGTCATCACTGGAGACGAGTCTTGGTTTTATGAATTTGACGTGGAGCTCAAATCTCAAAGCAAGGAATGGAATTTTGCAGGTGAACATAGAACAAAAAGGTCCCGGATATCAAGGTCTAACGTGAAGACAATGTTGATTGTTTTCTTTGATTCTAGGGACATTGTTCACAAGGAATTTGTCCATCCCAGTCAGAGTGTGAATGGGAAGTTTTAAGTTGAAGTTTTGAGAGGTCTCAGAGCTCGTGTGGCTCGAGTTCGACCAGATCTGGCACAAGGGGTCAGGTGGATCCTTCATCACGACAATGCCCCCGCACACACGTAACTCGTTGTGCGTGAGTTTTTAGAGCGAAGCTCAATCACCGTGACTGACCACCCGCCTTATTCACCCGATTTAGTCCGTTGTGACTTCTTCTTGTTCCCGAAATGAAATATGGTGCTTCGGGGGCGGCACTTGGCAGATGTGGAAGTCATCAAAGCAGAAACGACAAGGCAACTGAACAGCATCACAACTGAACACTTTCAGCAATGTTGTCAACAGTGGAAACAGCGTTGACAGAAGTGTATTTTGTCTCAGGGAGAGTACTTTGAAGGAGACCATGTTGTAATACGGAATATTTGAAAAATAAAGTTTTATTCAATTTTTATACGTACTTTCCGGACAAACCTCGTACTTCATTAACCAGAAAGTTTTACGCAAAAAAAAAAAAAAAAGAAACACTACGTTTCGGGACATTGAAAAATTTATAATATTAAGCGCAATATTCTTTTAACCGGTAGTTCATCAAGCAGATTCGGCTGATTTCCTCTACTATACTGCCGTCAAAATTCAAAAGACCCTAAGCCCAAATTTTGCTGCTATCCGCTTATACATATTTTTTGCTGTTTGTTCAAAGGTATAGTTATCAAAGAAGTATGAAATATTGTTCCTGCAGGGTTCTACTTTTGACCAAAAACATTTCTTTAAATATAATAGCATTTATGAAGGTAAAAAAAAAAAATATTTATTCTAGTTTTTCCCAACCTTTTTTTATCTTTTAGATAGGGTTTTCTTCCTTATGACATCAGTATACACACTCCCCTACTATGCATTTAACTGCAGTATTCTAATACAAATGGATGGAGACCAATTTTCGTTCTCCTATATATTCTAGTTTACTCCACGTTATCTCACTAATTAGATAATGAATGTGTTTTTATTGGTGTTCAAAGAGATTCAGCTTTTATGCGGGTTCCTCAAGTTTACTGCAAATTCTTAAGAGGATTAGGTCGAAGGAAAAAAAACATAAACAAAAGAAAGAGAAACGGAGAGCGCTCGTAATAGCGTAAGTTTTTGCGTCCTTACTTTATTTCGGCGTGCACACGCATTATAGGAGGCTTAAATCACTCCTAGAAAGCACACAACATTACCTTTTCTTGTTTTTGTGTCTTGTATGAGTCCCCGAACGGTTATTCAATGTAAGGAAGAAACGACGAAGATTTTGGCTACTACATCTTTGATTTCTAAAGGGACTGAGGGTTCACAACCGAATAAAGAAAATAAAAAGGAAACATGCTTAAAGAAAATTCAGTTGGGAGACTCATATTTTATGCTTGGGCAGTCCCATGAAGCGTTAGAAGTAAGGATATCCAGCAGTGATTCACGAGCAGTACTTTATGCAAATACAACTATGAGCAATAATAAACGATTTCAGGGGGCATCCATATATTTCGTTAAGTAACACTGTTTCTCGTATTTCTTAGTTTTATAACATCTGAAAGCATCAATGTGCTCTCAGTAATGAATCTTTGAATTGACATTTATAACTTTTTTGTGTCAATGCTTTTAAGATTCTTGCGTTTTCTTTTTTGTTGGTTTTGGTATTGTGAATGGCCCCGTTGTAAATCCTCAAAGTACCCAAAAGTAACGGGTTCCTGCGTTTTATTTTGCACATTTTATGTGGCGGCAGCTAAATTTTGTTACTTTGTTCGGAATAGCACATAATTCTTTGCTCGGAACAGATTTATTTTTGAGGCTCGTATCTTTCATTGCATCTTTTTTCTAAAAGAACTGAACATAATGTCAGGCAACTTAGCGAAAGAAGAAAAATATAGCCACGTAACCATTAAATAAAAAATAAAATGAATTTTGTTTCGCAGACTATATTTTTATGCGCTCTTTACTTAGATTTTTTTTGTTATAAACTTAATAGATTAGGAGAAACGTTACTAGTAGTGGTTGATAGTGGAATGATGAAACGATTGGAGGTATTGATGAAGTGCTACTAAGTCAAAATGAATGATGAACTTGTTTCCTATGTAATTGCTGTTAGATATTTCTTTTACTAATAGGGGTAGAACGTTGGACGCTGAAAAGATGGAGGATATTGAAGTGTTACTAAGTCATGATTAATGATAAAAAAAAGCTCCTACTTTGTTACTAATAGATAGTTTGTTGGTAAACGTGTTTTTTTTTTGTCAATGTGCATTTCAAATGTATTGTTTCTTCCAATAAGAGATTTTATTTTAGTAATAAATGTTCAACGATTTAGAATTGTCTTTTAAACAAGTTTTGTTATCTTTTTAATCAATTCAAGGAACTATCATGTTCTTTTTATAAATGACAAGTGCTAAAATATTTACCTTTTCTGATGAATAGAGTACCCTTTATATAGTGCTTATATATATATATATATATATATATATATATATATATATATATATATATATATATAAGAATTGAGAGGTGGTGGACTATCTAATCGTTTCTGCGTAGTTTGAGTTTAGTTTCTGTTCTGTAACAGCAAAAAAAGATGCTTTGCTCTCATGTTTTGCAAGCAAAACAAATTCTTAATTGTACATTTTCTATTTGACATTTTCTTTTCGACTGCATTAGTGAGTCAATATTCAAAATGTTGCCGCACCGGAAACTCGGTGCGAATTTTATTACTTGCTCGTACTTTCATTTATTCTGCTCAATTTCATGTAGTTGATATAAAGAATTTGATTGCTTTGTCGAAATATAGATTGGAACGGGGCTCAAGGGCCAGCTTTTCTTCTAAGATTTAAATAAAAAGTGTATATACATTTAACCATTTTGGAAAATTTTGGTCTAAAAACTTCAGAATACATTCAGGATCCAGTTTTTATTGTAAAATTCGCAACTTCTAACTACAAGCATTACAGAAGAGACAAAGATTGACATTTAGTTTCTTGGAATAACTTGAGCCCAATTTAAGTAAGTTCACCAACGCTATTGTTTTAATGTTCTTCTAATGTAAAGGTAGAAAAAGGAGACAAATCTTGACCGAGTATTATATTTTATTACCAGACCAGCATAGTAAATACCAAAGTCATTAGAAAGCTTGTGTTCATCAGTATATCTATTACGAAGAATACTAAGAAGGTTCTTATGGGGGCCTTTTAACTGAAATTTGGTAAGACCTAATATGGAGTATACTGTTCAGTTTTGACTCTTTATTTCGAGAAAGGTTTTTTTTTATTCAGAAAAGGTACAAGGTGGGACATTAGGTTTTCCGATTTATATTATAAAATCAAACTTAAGCGGCTTATGTACGTATAGTCTGAAGCAAAGGAGAGTTGAAGGGCACATAAATAAGTTGTTTGAGTTTAACAAAATAACTTATGGTATAAGTTAAGTTTTTTTCACAGAAGGCAAGAAAAATGGAGTTGTTTTTAAGAAACTCAAATCTAAGGCTAATCTGTAGATAAAAATACTACTTCATTAGAGTTATTAGCTCTTGGGCTTTCCAGAAGAGGATCCTAGAGCCTGTTACTGGTCGTCACTAAGGAAAATGATTTCTAAAACTATTTCTTTGAAAGTCAGATTGATATTTAAAGGAAAACAATCTTCCTTATGACCTATTTTTGTTACCTATTGCTTATTGACTTGTGAAAAAGTAAGTGGGGCAAAATTTCCAAAGTATCAATACGTTTCACCAGTTAAATACGTTACCGTAAAGTCGGGTTACTTGGACCCACAAGAGGGTTACTTGAGCCCACAGTAAAATGATAAAATCTGGGCTTGGTACTAGCGTTAGAGACTGCAGAGTGCTTCTACCTAGCGGAGAAACGAGGAACTACGTGAAAGTCTTCAACTAGTAAGTACCAAACCAAAATTTTATCATTTTACTGTAATGGGCTCAAGTAACCCCCTAGGGTTCATGTAACCCGACTTTACGGTATACTTTCTAAATGAAACGTTTAAGCTGTACATTTTCGTTAAAAAAAATCATTATCATCCAATACTATCATATATAGATATTATTGGAATTGTTTTTTTGGAAAAGAAGTTTTCATACATACTAAATGTGAAGGACAAAAAGTTGAGAAGCAAATTCTTCTCAAATATTTATAATCACATAATGGGTCGAACTAAACTAAAAATATCCTTTACAAAGGCAGCAATTTTCCGTTTTCATGGTCAAACTAATTACTTCCATGCCCCCTTAGTACAAACACCTCGTTTATCTCATTTTATTTTTTTTCTCTATTTTAACTCCCATCGCTTGCTCAAGGAAGGTAAACTCTAAAGAACAAAAACATGTAAACGTCGGTGTCCTCAAAATGTCCGCCTATCCTTTCCAAAATGTGAGGAGAAAGTCGTTTCTGCCGACAGGCTTGAACGTGCTCTGAATCAAAAGAGAGCCAAAACTCCTCTTCTAGAATGGCTCTCATACATTAAGAGGAAAAATGTATATTCTAGTATGATGCTCTCTTCCAGCAAGTCTCAGACTCATGTTCGACCCTTTTCTAACGCTCGGATGTCCTATTGCAAATACACACACAATATAAGGTAGGAAGCTCAAATACTAAGCACTCAAGGTAATTTGTTTCCAAAAGTTATAAATATTTCGGAAAAAGTATGAAATGGGTCTGAAGTGGTTGCGATACTGTGGTTAGATGTTCAAATATATGATTAGATGTTCACATCTATGGTTAGATGTGAACATATTGATAAAAATAAAATTTTAGTTTTATCAATATGTTCAACGTGCTAATGAAAAATAACTAAACAATAACTTTTATCAGTTTCTGAAAATATGTTTGTAACTCCGTACACCGGGTGTTCCTTACATAGAAAAAGACAGAATATCACTAAATAAATTAAAAACAACTATTGTTTAACTTTTACATGCATTTCCATGCAGTTTGTAAAACAAATAGTGTACTAGCAAGCTACAATTTCAGAAAAAAAAGCAAAACTTTAGTATCTTTCTCTTCTATTACGTTTTTCGTTAAACGGGAAACATTTTTAACATTTTTACTAAGTTTTACCATGTTTGTCATATTATTAAATCTTAATTTATCCGCCTAAATGTTTTTTCTTGCAAGTAAAAAAATAAAATAATCTCAAAGTGTATTTGGTTTTTAATAATAATAATAATAATAAGCTATTCTAAATTTGCATTTTCCTAAAATGATCCGTCACGTAGCCTTTTGATGCTAATTGATTTGAAAAATAATAAAATGAAACATTAAGTGTTGCTAGTCTTCTTATGATTCTAATGTAGGAAAATTAATTTTGGGCAAACCAAACACACACGCAGTATTTTCAATTAAATACTAACATTTAAATATAAAAGCAAAATATTTCTTTTTGTTTCAATTTATATGAGATGTTTGATCTGTAAGAGTCTTATAGATTTTTTAAATCAGCCATTGAAAACAAAATCCACTTGGCTCTTTCCTCTTGCGTTAGTACTCACACGATTTAAGTGCATGGATCTGACAATCGAACTGAAATCAATTTCGTCTAATTTTCAATTGATTTTTTCTATACTAGCGTTTATAATCGTGCGATTTGAGTAAATGGATCAGACAACCGAAATGAAATCAATAAAAAAGTAGGATAAGAAAACAAAAAAATTCTCGAAATAAAAAAGTTCCCTTTATTTCGCTCATTCACACAACCTAAAAAAATCTGCTTTTCCAATGAGGCAATTTTCAGGCATTGAAGAATGAACTTATCATTCATTTTCAATTGTTTTTCCCCTTTTTATGGTCGCAGGCGCGCCTGCTGCTTGTCAACTCTAGACGGGCAATCATCTGTAGCAGGGCTTGGAGGCATCTAACGACCTGAACAGAGGGGTGAATCTTGGTCCACCGGGAAACAGTTGCTCTTTGATTCGATTTGTGCAGTTACTCTAATCAAAGCTGCCCACAGATAATGTTCCAAAGGACCTCCGGCATTCCCACCCCACCGAAAAGAATTCCTGCAAAAGGAAAGACGATAGGAGATGGGGGCGGAATGATAAGGCAATAATACACCGAGAGATAAATAAAATCTCTTTGTTTTTCATGCAGCCAAGCAGGAGTATTGTTCTGTTTGATTCCGCAGGTTGCTTCGGGGGTCATTTTGGATTCCATTTATCATTATTCAGTTACCTGGTACTGTTTTTATTTTTTTTTTTTCTGAATCATCATTTATAATGTTTGTTCTAAACTATTGTGCTTTAGTTCAGTTTTTATTATATTGATTGGATAGTGTTAGAGCTTCATGAAAAATGGAACGTTTTGGAACTTTAGAACGGAATCGGAAAATTTAGAATGTTGGTAAATATTTTACGATCTTATTGTTTTTATTTTAATTTTTTACGTGTGATTTTATGCTTTTGTTTTTAAGTTTAAAAAATGACTAAAACGTGCATTAACAACACATTTAAACTATAAAAGAAGATAGAGATAGGATTCACACACACTTGCAAATTTTGAGAAAACTGCAAGTAAGTATTTTTGGATTACAAGGAGTGATGGGGCACTGGGAGGGATTGTAAATTAAGAATTATGCTTAAAATGTACATTTTTTTTATTTCTGACCGTTTCACCAGATGAGCAATCATATCACCATATTTGTTGAAGTATAATTATTTTATGAGTAGGGTTCTGTAAAATTACTTTTAGAAAAAAAAATTTATCACATTACCAAAAGTAAATATTTACACATTTTTTAATGTACATTCTCAATCAAATTCATTAAATTTGAAATTAGGTATGCACTGATAAACTAATTGGCCGATTGCCGATTAATCAGCTGTTCATATCGTCAAGGCCAATTATTAAAGTAACAATTTAGCTACGGCAAATGTATTGCACGTTTCTATCAATAAGTTATTTTGTTGAAATATTGAGTAATGGAAAGAGTGGGACAGTATGGCTGTGGGAGGACTTATCTTTCCCTTTGCTATTTGTGACTATATAAATCTGCTTGAATATACTCATGGTTATTTATTTATTTTGCTATATTTAGTTATTTGGTTACATTTAGTTATTTATTTCGTTATATTTATTTTATTTTGTTACATTTATTTATTTATTTGATAAAATATATATATTATTGCGATGTTGCTTCGAGAAGAATGGTTGGTATCAGAGGAATATTCATTTTTTTTTAATGGGAACTTACTATCAAAGTATAGGGGAGCCTCAGCTGCTATAACATATCCTCTTGTCTGAAATATTAATCTTTCTGACCGTCTCTTGATTTGAGAGAACAGCTATAAGTCTCAAGAATCCATATCAGGAGAGAAAGGAGCCTGACCACACACTACCTCACCCTGTTTGCCAGCAATTCCACAGGGGAGAAAAAAAAACGCAAGCGGCAAACGTTCAGAGTTAGCTCATGCAAGCGCTAGATTTATGCAAAAATCAGATTTAATTTAAAGCAATGGACAAAGCTAGAACTTATCCTTCAAATGATGTATTTGGACGGCCAAGAAATAGCTCTTCACCGTACTTATGGAAAAGCATTCTGATATGGACTTCACATTACTTCTTTTTACATCTTTTGAATAACTGAGGTTTTTTAATAACGCAATAATGGGTGCATGTACTAATGCACGAGAGTTAAAAGCAATATTTCCTAAGTGTATAACTTTTTAGAAAGTTTTATACACTTATAAAAGTATGGTAACTATAGAAAAGAGAAAAAAAACAATAGCTTCATAATAGTACCTTAGACTGAGCAGAAAAAACATTTAAAATTATTTAAACATCCAGTGTATCCCCAACCGATGTTGAAAAGATTGCTTTACAGAGACTCATATTATAGATACAAACACTTTTATAGACAAAAAATTGGCAGTAAAAAGCTTCGCGATACATTGGCAAGTGGTCACAAATTTGTGAGAATATTTCAGTGGGCATTCAACATGTAAGTCGATTTGCTACAAAAACAGTGTAAAGACACGATTTTGGAACATCGGGGTGTAACCTAAAAGAGAAGTGCACAACAGGAGCCCATACAAAAGCAACCTTTTACTCTATACAGCTTTTGAGTTATGCGAGATCCAATAGTAAGTTACCGTGAGTAGTACATCAGACGTTACCAAAAAAAAAAAAAAAAAAAAAAAACCGTGATAATCAACTTCAGGATAGTCAAAATGTATATTTTGGCTTCCCATGCGTTTTTAGGTACACATGCACGTGTGGAAGTGCTGAAAAAAACTACTTAGAATTTACTCAAAAGAGAGTAAAATATAAATTTTGGTTGAAATTTGAGTGAAAATGTTTTTCTGATCACAATATGTCCTTTATTTTGCAGCCATACCAGCTATTACTTCCTTTACTTCTCTTAGTGACCTATAAGCTTGTTTTTTACCAATATATGCAGATAAATTATAGGTACCTAGCCTATTATTGGTACTTTTTACTCAATACGTCCACGGCCATTCGAAGTCGCTGAGTGTGGAGAATCAATTGAATTTAACCACTTTTTTGTGCACCTATTAGTATACGACTTACGCGACCCATTATGTTCTGTTAAAATATATTTTTTAATTTTTAATTTCACTGACAAAATTACATTTTAAAGTGTAACAGCTTAAGTTTCTAATCGAATGAAAGGTCTTTTTACTAACTGTAAATATTTTTCAGCACCTGGTGATTGTCACAGAAAAAATAAAAAGAAAAAAAAAACACAATTTTGCAAAATAAGCTCAGTTTAAAGTTAAATTCAGTTTCGATAAGAGCATTTAAATTCAATTTGTAATCGATTTGCTTTTTCCTAACCACCTTCCATTTTCTACTATGATACCGTCGAAAGAGAAAATTAAAATTTATGTGCTTCGCTCAAAGCTTTGTTTTCAGCCCTCAAAAATGTTTATATCTTTTCTATATTCAGCTTATTTAAACATAGCTTTGACTTAGGGAGATTAGTAGAATGACCTTAAAAAGTTTGTGTATTGCTGAAACGAACCATTAATGGACACATTAATACTGAAAATATTTTTATTTAATCTGCTTGTTGATACTATGCAGTTAACGTCGAGTATGAAGTTGAAAAAAAAATGTTTATTTGTGAGCATTCAGAAAGTAGTATTCTAAATATATTTCTTTAAAATTGGCTTTCGTAACAAGGAGCTTATATTCAAATAGTAACGTCCTATCTTCCTCCATTTACTACTTCATTTAAATAATGTATCAAAATATTGCGAACATACCTCTAAGAGAAATTTATGAATTATTTCTTCGGAACAGATGTTTTGCATCGAATATAAAGTTTCAGAATCTTTTTTAAAATAAAAATGCATATCTGCTATTTATGCATGTAATATTTATTGAGTTGAGATTGTTTATTCAACTTTTATTTGCTTTGCTGCACTGAAAATGACAGAACGGGGTAAAAAAAAATGAGGTTTTAAAAAACCTACGTCGCTTTTGATTAAAAAGTTACAATATAAGGTTAAAAGAGGCAGAGATTATGACTCCTGATATTCACATCTATAGTAGTGGAATTTTTCTGAACTCGAATAAATACACATTTTTTTTTCAAAACTTCTTTAACTATAGTAGACAGTTTGACATTTATGCTTTCAATAAGAGCCTCGTTGCCTTGATAAATGAATTAAGATATAACTAAGAATAAACTTTAGACTGTCCCTACCATCTCAGAATTGCATAGTGTAATTTTTGACGGCAAAAGAAAATCCGTTTGGGTGAAAAAATACGGAGAGAAATTTATATAATGAATACTAATTCAGTAGAATTTCAGTAATTAACAAGAGTTTCTTGATTTGCTTGTGTTTATTGTGTTCCATGATTGTGTGCCTTTTTATCATTCAAGTCTTCTGTGTACAAGGCAGATTTAGCTACTGTTTCTTAGGTGGGTGAAAACACTAATTGACACTTTTCTGAGGTGCGAAATTCATTTTGGAGTTTTAAATTCCACAAAAAAAAAAAAAAAAAAACCCTCCACGATCATAATTGTGATGAGTTTCATAAAAAGATGCAATTCTACTAAGAATGAAATGGAAGATAGTTGGGAAATTAGTGACGTACGATTTTAATTTTTAACATTTAGAATGCTTTACACTAAAAAATGGCTGTCATCGGGTTGGCCTAGAGAGGCTGTATTTTTATTGAATAACATAAAGCTTATAATTTTAAGGTATATTGAAACAACAAATATATTTTAATGTCAGTGAGATTAGTTAAATGTATCAATTCAACATTAATAATTTCATAATTATAAGCTTTTGTCATTTGTCCGGTCCCGCGACTTCTATTGCCCCCCCCCCCTCTCC
Source organism: Uloborus plumipes (assembly GCA_038373865.1). Classification (NCBI taxonomy): domain Eukaryota; kingdom Metazoa; phylum Arthropoda; class Arachnida; order Araneae; family Uloboridae; genus Uloborus; species Uloborus plumipes. The sequence goes on from JAXGGA010005643.1 coordinate 19,994, forward strand.
CCCATGTCTGCTTGACTAGAAAATAAAAGATATTTTAAACTTCCCACTCATACTAAACATATATTATAACTCATAGTAATAAACATATGTTGTTGCATTTTGTAGTAAGAGAAGAGGATTATGGAAATGCCAAAACTAGAGCATCATTACACATTTAGGTTAAAAAAAAATAAATGGAATTAAAAAATATTTAAAGCAGGTTCGTGCAATAATTTTGTGCTAATTTTATTTTTGGTTGATTTTAGTATATATATACAAATTTTCAAGTTGATAGGACACTTAAATGTATAAAAATTCGTGAAATAGCAAAACTAAAAAACATATCCCTCTGGTGGACTACCCGGCCAGCATTGCACCACCACCATCTTAGTAAACAGAAAAACACATTATTCGATTACGCCAATAAAGCTTCGCAAAAAATAAGAACTGTTAAATACTATCACACAAATAGCTTTGTGCATGGGCGTCGATGGTAGCCGGAGGGGTGGAACTGACTGCTTTTTATGTCTTTTATTTTTTCAATTCACTCCAACAGCACAACGTTACACACGAAGCTCAGCTTCATGAACAAAACATTCAAATGTGTGTAGTACTTTATTTATGCATTTCCTTCGATGCTACTGATTAATTTAAAATAAAAATACAGGAAAATACCCCTGACTAAATTTTTGATACTTATTTACTCTTTTCGGTCTAAAATACGACTGCAGCTTGTAAAATACGAGCTAAAAATATGTTTATTAAAAAGTATTCAACGATAACACAATACGTCATAGAAATATCCTCCCGTGTTTGCTTTTCCGAGAAATCAAGAAACAGATGAATGCAGACATTTGCCAGTTTTCAATGCAATGTATGCTCGGTCGAATAGTTTGCGTAGTGGGCATAGTCTATTGCCGAACGCGATGACATTTGGTGGATGGGTGAAATAGCGTACCAGAATGCGATGAAAGCGGAAGGGCAATTAGAATCATTCTAGAATGTTCACGATTTGACTCGACAGTTGATCCTCTGATGGAGGAAACCTCAGATTCCTCTCCAAGAATTCTACGCGTTTAGATCGATGGTATCGGGCATTAGATGCGTATTCTGTCCAAAGCTGCTATCCACATTTAAATACAACCATCGTTCTCGAGTTGTGGTTAGAAATTAGAAAGCGGTTCTTGGAGATTAATTTCGCAAGTTTTTGGGGCGTACTTTGATAGACTCTGTGATTTAGAAAAACTAGAGTAAGCTAAGTAATCTCGAACTGTATTTTTATATTTTAAGTCACTTTTAGGGAATCAGGATGCTCTCGGCAACGAAAGCAGCAGAATTTTTAGTAGCACATTATGAGGCTTTGATTTATATTAAAATCAAGTGGAATTTAAAAAGTATTTTGAATATAAAGTATGTTTTCTTTTCGTTGTAAAACAATGCATAATATGTTTTTTCTTAGAGAATTCGTTTTTGAATGGTAAATAGAAAATGTATTGTTGCGTGATAATTTGAAAATTTAAGACTGCAAATAGGTACGCTTAGCAAATACAATTCTGAACTAATTCACTGTAAGCCTTCAATATTATACAGTTAAAACTTCACAAATTACTGTAAACCTATTTTTATTTTTAATAGGTACACCTTAAATAAAAAATCAAAAACATTTTAAATATTGTTAAACTAAAAAAGTCGAAAAGGTACGACATGTTCACTAAAATTATGCTCCTAAATATACAACAGTACCTAAACGTAGGTGAAAATATATTTAATACATGCGAAGGGCTTGTATACATCGTAATATACAGTATCACAATCGAACACAATGATTATAAATTTATCTAAAGTGCCTAAAGTTTGAAAAAAAAAAGTATTTTCTGAAAAACGAGAAAACGTGTAATCTGCAATATGCAACTAGGTGTACATACTTGACTCTTAAAATTCTACCTGGTCCCTAATTGGCTTTCATAATTCGATATCCACACAGTTCATACATTTTTAGAATCGGGGAAGTGTCCCGTATTTTATGAAGCTAAAATTTAAAATTCGATTTTTTGAAGGTCTATAACGTCATGGTACCCTTTGCATAAAACTGATCATTATCCCGAATGAATAGGGTTTTAATGAAAAAAAGAGCATTGTTGAACAGGTCTGACGGTTGAATTTTATTACAAAATTACGTTGACTTTTTTGTGAAATTCCAAAGGGAGACAAAAGGAATTACTAAAATCTCAATTTTATCAAGAACGCTTTAACAAATAATTGACTATGTAATGACACTTATGCGTTTTATTTTCTTCTTTTTTATTAATGCTAACTTATATTACTAGCGTTTTACTACTTTTTTGTGAAGATGAAATATTTTTCTTTCAATAGTATAAAGAAATACATAGTATAAATTTTAAAGCATTTAATTTCAGACATTAATATAGTTATCACCATATAACAATCAAATACAATGAGAATAGTATTCAAAGTAAATATTAACCCTTCACTGCACGATTTTTTATATTTTCATGAAAAAAATCATTTGTTACCTTTTAAATAACCCTGAGTTCAGGAAAAATGAAGAAAAAAATTAATCTTAAAAATGTGCACCAAAAATGATGTTTTAATTGTTTGTTGTATATATGGCACAAAGCACATAGCATATGCTTTGTATACCGATAAGTGTAATAATCTACAATGTTTTTGTGTCATAAGTGGTATAAACAAACTTTCCACTAAGTGTATTTAAACATTTTTGGAACAAAGGAAATAATGACTAAGCACACTTCTAACGGAAATGCAGACCCTTTTTTTAAAAAAAGCAAGAACTGTAATACCTAGACTAGTGCAGCTAACTAGTGCACAAAAATCACACTAAACTCTTATAGCAATGTTCCAGAAGGGGCACAAAGCTCAGTTTAACTGCATTTAAAAATCATAGAAATATATGAGGGTTTATTTGGTTTGTGCCAGATCTGGTACACCGTGCAGTGAAGGGTTAATGATCTGAATGAAAAATGACTGAAAAGCTTCTTGCTAAAATATGATTGAAGCTGAAAAACCAACATAAAGTAAGCATAGATTAAAATAAAATGCAGCATAGAGCTATTTCAATGCTGCAATGGAGCGTCTTCATCAGTGAAAAAGCTCAGCACACAACGAAGGCGTGAGAGAACCAAGTTCACAACAGTTCTCTCACAGCTGTTTTCTTGTGTGTTGAGCTTTCTGCACTGAGAATGAGGCTCCAGTGTATCCTTAAAATAGCTATATGCTGTATTTTCTTGTTAATTTGCAACTTATTTACTATTTTTTTGCTTCAATCAGTAATGATCTGAGTTGATAAAATCAACAAAGTTATGTTGAGTTAGTTGGGGCAAAAGCAAACATGATTTATATGGAAACAAACTAGATTGCTGACTTGGGTTTTTGCCCACAATGTACCGTATGTAGCGTACGCAGGTAGCTTTAGATTTAAATGCGCAGTTGAACATTGATTAACTGAAATAATCGAGACTAGATCTCGTGCGATAAGTCGAAGATTAATGATAAAAGATGAGCTCAAAAATGGCTTTTAGAACATAGGAGAAACTGAATTGGGCTTTGGACATGTTCATTATTCATATTTACAAAACCACTACTTCATCTGATGTGATAATTAATATCCCCGTTATTATTAGCAAATGTGCTCAGTAAATGTAACAAAAATAAGACGCAAAAAAAAAAAAAACCTAGACGCAACCCAAGTAGCACACTTCATTTTTTAAAGGTTGTAAAATGGTTATTAACGTTGTAACAGCGGATTAAAAACGTTTATAAAACGTTGAAACGTTTTTGTGCTACTTGGGAATGCAGTAGAATAGTGATGCCCAACTTTTTTTTCTGCCGAAGGGCCGTACCTCATATTAAAATATTTTTCGCGGGCCAGAACACAGAACATTTGAAAATAAGATATTTTTCAAATAGCATGGGAAAATATGAAATAGGAAATAAAATTACAAGCCAATTTTTGTTATCATTACTTAATGCTTATTTATCAAATGCATGCTTTTTTCAAAACTAATTTCTGAATATTTGGTTCTATAAACTTGTGACAATACTTGCTAGTGATTTTCGATTTGTAGAGGAAAAAAAAAACGGGTCACACGTGTTAGATTCGCGAAACGGATCTGGCTCCGGACCAAGGGTTGAGCACCACTGCAGTAGAATGTCATAAATCCGAAGGACAAAAATACGAAAAGTAAAAAATCCAACCGCACTCCTATTACATTTTAATAATTTTTCCGTTATTTTCAGTACACAATAAAAGTTAGTTTTTGTTAATTTTTTTTCAAAACTCACTAACTAATCAAATTTACTACATAATGTTGCATTACGTGTGTTATGTAAATACATGTTGTACATCTACTTTATCCAATAAAATGGTATAATGTTTTTTTAATGGTATTTTCTCGGTTATTTTCAAAAGTCCGAACTACCTATGGCTCAAATTATTTTGGATTTTTTATCCACTACAGTATGGTAAACCTTAATGTATTCTAAATAATGCAGCTAACTGCCGTGTCCCTTTTAATTCGAAACATATATACGCAGTCGAAAAAGAATTACATGACAACTTTACTTTCACAATCGATCGCTTTAGAATTTAATCCCGATTAAAAAAAAAAAAAACTAGAATTATTTATTATTCCAAAAATGTACTGCTGGGTTTGAGAAAAAAAAACATAATAGAAACTCATAGGATAATTTGGGAATGCAGCAGAAATGGTTGCCTTAGGTGACCCTGAAGTGAGTTATTAAAAATAAATAAAATTTCAGTAAACCGACCTCAGTTAAAAAGTTTCAGAAAATCGAGGATGTGGATTATGCACTTTTACGTGTGTATCTGTACGCATAAATTATATAGTTAATTTATCAAAAATGTCTTTTCTAATTTGAAAACAAATTCTTGCATGCATGGTGATATTCAGTAAACCAACCTCGGTTTAAAGGGGGTCGGACTATCGAGGTTCTACTACATACATGTTTAAGTGCACACAATTTCTATTCTTATTATTGTTTGACTGAAAGTTTCATATGTTATCTGAGAGTACCTTTCTACATGCATTGCGTAGTTCCTGATTTGTGCGAGAAAAAATATTGAAACCCTCTTTCGTGCTGAGGGTGCGCCTTAACGCATTAATGCCTAGCGTCCCTTTTTAGGGACGGTCCAAAAAGTGTCTGATTTTTCCAAAACTGAACATTTCAACCAAATAATTGTATTCAATTATTACTTTGGTATTGTTTCAATTCTGTACTAACAGATTGCAGCACATAACCGCTGTAAAGTTTGATCTGTAGCCATTTGATTATGATCTTTATCAAAAATTGCATCGTTCACAATCTCAAGAACAAAAAGCTAAGTTTTTTAAGTTATTAACAAGCAAATCTATCTGTGTTTGATATATGTGCTAGTTTGATCGATGTTTTAGTTTACCTTTTTTTGCAATTTTGTAAATTTTAAATTTTTTAATGATTTTATAGCAATTTAAGAACGTCCCTAAAAAGGGACGCTAGGCACCAAAGGCTGCATTGTTTAACCGTTGCTGATTTCTTGCTTAGAATCTATAATTTATATCAAAAGAAGTTAGTAAATATTTTTAGACTGAAAAACAGATAATAATTGTCATTTTTAAAACTTATTTCATTTTAAAAATCTAATTAAATGAAAATAATTAATATATAAACTTAATTATACAATGTTCTTAAATATTTTCTCTTATTTTTTTATTTTTTTTAATTACAAAAAATACTCAAGGCAAATTTTGAAAGAAAGCTATTTCAAAAATGTAATTCTTTAAAACACTAATTATTCGTTGTATTTAATTACTTTTCCATTATGCATTTAGGTGTTTATTATTGTTTAGTCTGACTGTTGGGGGGAAGAAGCCCTAAACTGTTTCAGGAGCTTAGCATTTCACCTTGATGAAGAATTCAAGGATTGCATATGTGTCTGTTGTTTGGGAAAAGGGGGAGGGGGGTTGCAGATTCAATTTCAGAATTCCCTGAGCATGCTAATTTTGATCTCTACTGTGACAATTTATTTACTTGTCTTGCGCTCCTACGTGATTATTTGTCTCATAAAGGTTTTGTGCAAGAATCGGATTAAAAAATGCTCATGAACTAAAGTTACGTTGTTTATAAAAGAAAAGAGAGGGAGTTTTGAATAAATGTCGATGACAGGTAAAATAATATTACGTTGGTTCGGTGGAATAATAGCAATGTCATAACTATTGCATTGAATCTTCATGGAGTTTATCCTATTGTAAAGGCTAAGCGATTGTCCAATAGCGAAAAGAAAGTAATTAAAATTGATGAACCAAATATATATGGTTGTTCAGTACAATCGTTGCATAGGGAAAAAGATCCCATGCATCAAATATCGGGAACTACCGGTTTTTGATCCACTCTAAAAAATGGTGGTAGCCGCTCTTCATTTTTATTTTAGAAGCTGCTGTACAAAATGCATTGAGCTTAAGTTTACTGGATTGAGTTAGGTATTATGGAGCTAGTTGTTGTATTGCTTTAAATAAGACTCAGGTAAGATGTGCCCATTGAAGTAAAAGAGCTTATCGGAATACAGGAAATGCAATACGTAGGTTTGCAGAACAAATGCTTTGCTGACTTTCATACTCAACAACACCAATATTTCCTTGTTCTCTGAATCTGCTTCCCAGTTTGTTAATTACTACTTTTATTTCTTCTTATAAATTGTCATTTTCAATATTATATCGTAGGCAGAAACACAATTTTGGTAAAAAAGTATGTACCCTCTGGTGCCTAGCGTCCCTTTTTAGGGACGATTTTTCTTGCTTAAATAAAAAATTTATTTTTTACATGTTAATTTTTTAACTATTTTTCCTGTCCATTAAACACTATTTGTAACCAGTATACAAACTATCGTTGAAAAAAAAAATGTCAGGCATTAATGGGTTAAATTTGGACGAAGCTTTGTAACCTCAAGGCACTGAAAACTTTTCCTCTATACCATGAGGAGTTCTTGTCTATCTTAATGCACTCAACTTGAGAGTTTGCAATTTATGATTTCCGAAGCGTTGTCATGGTTACAGCTCTCCTGTCTTCTAGCTAAAAAATGAAGCCGAAATTCTAAAATGACCTACCTCGAAATACTGTTTTGAGGCATTGATATAGGTTCAATGCAATGAAATCTACAGGCTTAGAGCTGGTGAAATAATGTGCTAAACGTCTGCTTGAGTAAAAACGGTTAAAATAATTAAGATAGTTTCGTGTTAGCCCATTGGCACTAAGTAAGATATGTATGATACTAAACTTGCAAAGCTGCAATTTTTTTCGGGAAAATATTGTTTTCTTTTTTTGAATATTTTACCATTGTACTTGATTACGTGTATATGAAATGGAAAGGTGAATTAATACTTATATGTTTTTCTTTATATCCAATTGCACGGCATTTTAAGAAAAAAATTCGTTTTGTTTTCCAACATGTCTTTCTTTACAAAAAAAGCACCTTTGTGCAATAAAATTACAGTAGTAGACTCACTGTTGATAAATCACACATTAGTTAGTTTCCAGGCACATGTTTCGGGATAAAAAGAAACCGTTTTTTTCAGTGCAAAAAGTGCAAGCTTTAGCACTTAATCTGACCAGGAAAGTACTCGACTTAAGTAATAATGAAAAAAGTTTAAAATGGTACCATTCAAAAGAGCATACTGCGATATGTTTTCAACCCAAAGATCAAGTGCCCTCGTCCCCTCGTTTTCGAGATAAGGGGTCCTAAAGTCGGCTGAAAAGTCGCCAAATTTGAAGACTTGGCAATAAATTGAAGCTACCTCCCGATTTCCCCGTTTGCCGCTTGCTAGGCGTCGCATCATTTCCATGTTTGGTCATTTGCAAAGAAAGTAAAAGATGTTTTACGTTAACCCTTTACTTGTATGCGCTAAAATGAAGAATGATTATCAACACTATAATCTGGAAAGCAGAGAGCTTTATCCAGAAGAGCGAAAACTTCACAACGGAGTCAAAGTTCTATCTTTTTACGCATAACAATACATTCTAGAATTTTAGTTATTTTAAGTTTTTTTTACTGAACTAAGTTATATGTATAAAGCAGTGAATAACAGCACCTAATGTGTTAATTATTATTAGTTAAAATACACTGCTCGACATTGAAAATGCAACACCAAGAAGGAGTGGTCAGAAATTCATGCAAATTTTACCGTAGACGCACGTCACTGAGTTATGCAAATGATATGAAATGCGCAGCTCTCCGACGCACGTGAAGTAAGATATAAGAGAATGAAGTTGAAAAGTGCGCTATGTTCATGTTGGTTTTTCTGCCAGACTAATTATCGGAGAAATTTGGTTTTTGTCTCGAAGGATACGTGTGATAGGAGGAAATGCCACGCCGTCCTCAACGAAGACACTTCCAGCATATAGACGACTTTACAAGGGGTATGGTGATCGGACTGAGAAGGGGAGGTTGGTCCATACGTCAAATTGCAGCTGATACCCACATGGATGCAAGCACTGTGCATCGGCTGTGTCGGAGATGGTTGGAAAGAGGAAATGTAGCCACATTGAGGGGTGCAGGTGCAGCCAGAGTGACGTCAGACCGCTTGGATCGACGGATTCACCGACAAGCTGTGGCGGACCCGCAAGTCACTTGTACGTCGATTCTGCAGCACGTGCAAGGTACCCTGGATGTTCCTGTGTCGACCAGAACCATTTCCCGTCGACTGGTTGCACGTGGCCTGCAATCACGGCGCCCGCTAAGAAGACTGCCATTGACCTCACAGCACAGACTCCAACGTTTGGAATGGTGCCGGACCAGAGCGACGTGGATGGCAGAATGGCAAACCGTAGTGTTCTCAGATGAATCCCGCTTCTGTTTGTCCAGCGATAGTCATCGCATACGTGTGTGGCGTCGACGTGGAGAAAGATCGAATCCGGCAGTAACTGTGGAACGCCCCACAGCGCGACAACGTGGCATAATGGTTTGGGGCGCTATTGCATACAATTCCGTATCACCTCTAGTTCGTATTCGGGGCACTATGACGGCCCAACGATATGTAGATAATGTACTGCGGCCGGTGGCAATCCCCTACCTTCAGGGTCTGCCAAATGCAATTTTTCAACAGGATAACGCCCGGCTCACAGTGCTCGAATCAGCCAACATGCTCTACGAGGTGTACAGATGCTTTCCTGGCCACCATACTCTCCTGACTTGTCACCAATCGAACATGTGTGGGACGTGATTGGACGCCGTTTGCAGAACCTGTCACTGCCTCGTTCAGAGGACGAACTGTGGCAAATGGTTGAAAGGGAATGGAGTGCCATCCCTCAGGACACCATCCGCAGGCTTATTGACTCCATGCCTAGACGTGTTTCTTCGTGCATCGCTGTCCGCGGTGGTCCTACTTCTTACTGAGCCGACGCCGTCCTCGCTCTAAATTTTGCTTATTTATTTTGAAATAAATATCACTTATTGTTCCATGCTGTCTCTGTCTTCTTACCAAATTTCATCAATTTCTGACCACTCCTTCTTGGTGTTGCATTTTCAATGTCGAGCAGTGTATATTGTATGTGTTTCTTAATAATTCAGGATAATTAATATAAATAAGTATGAAGAGTAGCTAATATGAGCTCATGTACAAAAAATGAAACGGATAGTAATTAATGTAGAAATTAAATTGTCATGGATTATGATATCAGTTCTTATTTCAAACAAAAAATAAATCGATACAAGAAGTATCACTATCTACCCACTGTTAGCAAAAACATTTTATTTTTTATTTGAAATCGAGATAAAATAAGTAAAAATTTTAAAGCGAAAACGAATAGTAAATGTCAATAACTGCAAAATTATCTCCATGTCGTAATTACATCAAAGGAAAGGGAAATAGTTATTTTCATTCTTAAAAAATACTAATAGAGCCGATGTTCATTGTAAAAACCCCTGCTGTTCAAACAAAATTGGCCACTGTAGCGAAAAGTCTCTGTAACGTAAATGTAAAACATATTGCATGTTACTTTCGTACTGTTTAAAAACAATGGAATAACGTTTACTAGTTTTGCTTTATGTCCAACGGGTAGGAAAAGAAAAATTGTGAATCAATATAAGTTTTAGCTTTCTTTTCTGAAAAAGTAGAAAATTTGTGAAAAAATCATGAAAGAAGGAGTGATGCATTGAAAAAAAAAAAAAAACACATTCAAAACAATTGAGTCGAAAAAGCACAACTTTATAAAAATAACTAAATACACACAGAGAAATTTAAAATAGGAAAGTTGGGTTTTGAGCTGCGGAAACTGTGTACCTGTCAGTCTATCTATTGGTCAGTTCTGCCTCCCCCCCTCCCGCAATAACTTTTGAGTGCATAGTCTGATTCGATTTTTTTTTTTTTTTGATCGAAACATCTCAGCTGAGGACAGCACACTCCCAAATTCAACTTTTTGATTCGAATAATATTTTATTCGATTTCAAATTTTCGATTTCTTTTCCCGATACTCTCTCATAACTTTTGAGGGAATAAGTCCGATTCAAGCGAACATTTTTTTTTTCGAAATATCACAGAGAAAACACCTCATTCCTGTTTGATTTTTTTATTTGAACAAATTTTCAGTAAATTTTGAGCAGTTAAAAAAAAATCCCCCCCCCCTCGAAAAAAGTTATATTTGTATTTTTTGCAATTAAAAAACCAAATATCACCCTCCCCTCATACTACAGAATAGCACGTACACTTAAAAAAAAACATGAGGTTCCGTTGTCACCTCCAGGGCCCCTTAAACAAGGGACGTGCTTTTATCGCAAATAATAAGATAAAATTTAATTTTTATATTGTTTAAACTTGTTTTTCCTCTTTAAAAAGCTCTCTGCTTTTCACGTCATAGGCTTTATAGTAGCTTTTTGCTTAACATACACAAGCAAAAGTGAAAGATTATTGTGAAGCCGTCTTTCACAAGCTTTGCAGATGAACAACAAGAAGTTCTGTCAAGAACTAAACGAGCCTACTTTCCCGTACATCGACATCGGCATTCTCGCATCTGATCATTATTCTCTTGATTATCTGAGACTGAAAATTATGTCAAACATACCTTTTTAGCACTTAGAGCTGATTTCGGAAAGCAAAATATACCCCTCTCATCAGATGAAATAGACACGTAAAAAGTAATCAACGAATAAATAAAGTTTTGTCGCACCTTTTAAAGAGTGTAACTGTTACAGTTCCTCCGTAGAAAAAATCCTCCATCGTTTTCAAAAAAAAAAATAAAATAATAATAATAATAAAATAAATAAATAAATAAATAAAAGTACAAAGAGCATCAAAACACATTTTATCAAAGAAAGAAGAAAAAAAAAACTCTTCCGTTAGTAAAATGTTTCGAATTTCACTTTTAATCCGTTGCTAGTTGTTAAATATAAATAAAGAATAAAATGTTCTCGTGAATGAAAAATTTTTGTTACAAAAAAAATCGTCTGCAAAAAAAAAAAATAATAATAATAATAATAAAAAACAAATGAATAAATAAACAAAAAATCGTCTGCACGTTCAGTCATTTTTTTTTTCTGAGCCTGCATTTCCGCCATGTTCGCGGAGTCGGAGTCGGAATCAGAGTCCTCACAGAAGATTACTCAGAAAAGTACTTTACAAACATTATATATCAAAACCATTTCCTTACAAAGTTAGTTTGCAGGAAATCCGACTTTAAGTTCAGGATCAACATTCAACTTAAATTCCCCGTAGACGCTAATGTTAATTTTTTTTCTGAACGGTTCAATATTGAACGAAAAATGGTTCAAATCAAAAAGCGAAATATGGGAATGTATGGGAAAGCCTCTCCGAGATCTTTCAAACAAAAAAAAGTTTATTCCATTCGGACGGTTCACTCAAAAGTTATTAGGTGGGGAAAGGTTGCTTGAACGGTTCAATGTTGAACGAAAAAATGCTCAAATGGAAAATTTAAATACGGTAATGAAGTATCCTTGCCGAGATCCTTCGAACAAAAAAAAAAGTTTATTTAAATCGGACTGTTCACTCAAAAGTTATTAGGGGTGACAGCTTGATTGAGCGGTTCAATGTTGAACGAAAAATTGTTCAAATCGGAAATGTAGATACGGGAATGAAGTATCCTTGATAAAATATTTCGAACAAAAAAAAGTTTGTTCAAATCGGATTGTTCACTCAAAAGTTAGCATCGCGGGACAGGTTGTTTGAACGGTTCAAAGTTGAACCAAAAATTGTTCAAATCGAAAAATCAAATATGGAATGAGCTGTACTCGCCGAGATCTTTCGAACAAAAAAAAGTTTATTCCATTCGGACTGTTCACTCAAAAGTTATTAGGTGGGAAAGGTTGCTTGAACGGTTCAATGTTGAACCAAAAATGTTCAAATTGAAAATTTAAATACGGTAATAAAGTATCCTTGCCGAGATGCTTCGAACAAAAAAAAATTTGTTTAAATCGGACTGTTCATTCAAAAGTTATTAGGGGTGACAGCTTGTTTGAACGGTTCAATGTTGAACGAAAAATTGTTCAAATCGAAAATGTAGATACGGGAATGAAGTATCCTTGAAAAGATCTTTCGAACAAAAAAAAGTTTGTTCAAATCGGACTGTTCATTCAAAAGTTAGCATCGCGGGACAGGTTTGTTTGAACGGTTCAAAGTTGAACCAAAAATTGTTCAAATCGAAAAATCAAATATGGGAATGAGCTGTACTCGGCGAGATCTTTCCAACAAAAAAAAGTTTGTCCAAATCGGAATGTTCATTCAAAAGTTATTAGGGGGGGGACAGACACGACCGACCGACCGACCGACCGACACACAAATTCCCCATCTCAATACCCTACTTTCAAATTTTTAATTTTTCGATATTCAATTTACCTTTTTATTTTTTTAACTTGGCGATATTTTTTGGACTTGGCGATATTTTTTTTACTTGGCGATATTTTTTGGACTTGGCGATATTTTTTAGATGCATTAAGCTACTTTTAATACTTTTTTCGTCTTTCTTTTGTTTTTAACGGGAAAGTAGGCTAAAAATGGGAATCAAGTTTCTCGTTAGACGCAAATAGCGAATTCGCGCCGCAGCTTCCCGATTTCATTATAATCGCTAAAATTGGCGATTTTTCAAAAAAAATCAGCTGACTTTCGGATCTTATATTTCGATAAAGGGGGCGCGAGGGCAAAAACGCATGCGCCCAGAAACATGTTTGACAATGTTCTTTCGATTGGTACTCATTAAAAAAAATTCATTATTCCATGATCGGGTACTTTCCTGGTGAGAAACATTAAACATAAACTGTTACCTGTTTTAGTAAATGAAAGGACTACCTAGCAAAGCTTCTTTTTAAGCCTAAATAGCACGATTTAGGTTTGGAACCAAACTCCTTAAACTTTCTTTAGTAAAGCCATTAAAGTTGATTTTTTTGATCAAATTTCAGTTTTTTGCATTTCTCATATCTCTCTTAAAATACATACTACATTATTATGAATTATTCATCGTAGAGAAATATAGTAATGTTACATTTATTCATTGATGGACTTCATTTGACGGAAGTTTTTGTTCAGTGTTTTTTTTTTCCGAAAATAATGACATATTTCTGTTACAGCAATGGTAAATTTTGTACAACTAATTATTCTTTAATTGAATTTAGTATAACAAGACTTAGAAGATTTAATTCCTTAATTACATAGATACTGCACATATGTATTATTCGATACTTATTATTTTTTCAAAACCTTAGCGCTGGAATCATTTTTTCTGTTTCTGATACGAACTACACTTTTTGAAAAAAATAGCAACATTTAAGTCAGCATAATAAAAAAAACAGAAGCATTTATCTTCGTACACTGTCAAAAACATTTCCTTTAATAATATTGTGCGTTTCTACAATAATCATTTGCAATGTGAAAAAAATTAAATGTTTTTCTGTGAAGCTGTGGACGAGAAACATAACACTAGTCGACAAATTTTCACTTTTTTTCCCTAACAAAGATGAAATTAACTGTTTTTGACTAATTTTACAGTGTAGAATTCAAAAATAATAGTAAAAAAGCTGTAGCACGTACAGTTTTTTTGTTATGAATTTCTAAAAAGTACTGAACATAACTGAAAAAACATAACAAACACACCTTTTTTCAAGAGGAAAGGATCATAATATTAACTCCTAACTTTTTTTGAAGTTTCAAGAGACCTCAAAGTTCAAAATCATGACCACTAATAGCAAAGAAGGGGTTCTTAGGGGGTGTACCCCCTCAAAATGAGCAAAAAATCACCAAAAATGATCTTTTCATTCTTGTTTTTTTAAAATGACGTTTTAAAAAAAAATTTCGATGTAAAATCAGAGGATAGGACCCCTTCCTATAATTCCTACGTCCGAAAAAATTTTCGCGCTGTAAAAAAAAATAAAAAAAAATAATTACAAACCGATTTTATGACTGTCGCACGCTAAATACGAGACACATCTCAGGTCTTCAGAAAGACGGCGTATTCTGGCTGGTTCTTATGTAAAATTATCTCCAAAATCCAAATATGGCCCCTTTCCTCTCCATCACTCTCCACTTTTTGCCGAAAGCCTCCCCCCCCGCCCCCTCTGATACAAAGTACAAGCAGGTATTTAGCTCGTATTTAGCGTGCGTCAGTCATAAGATCGGGGTTTTTTTTTATTTTTTTTAATTTTATTTTACAGCGCGAAAATTTTTTTGGGCATAGGAATAATAGGAGGGGTTCTTATACTCTGATTTTACACCAGAAAAAAATTTTAAAACGTCATATTAAAGAAACCAGAATAAAAAGATTCTTTTTCATGATTTTTTGCATATTTTGAGGGGATACACTCCCCTCGTCCCCGTTTTTGTTATCGGTGGTCATGATTTCGGACTTTGAGTCTCCCTTCACCACCAAAAAAATTTAGGAGTTAATATTTTGCTCCTTTTCCCTCCAAAAATAGGCATTTGGTGCGAAAATCCAAAAAAATAGTAAAAAATTATTTTTTTTTTATTACGGAAAATTGAGACGTGGTGGGACTTTTTTACTTGCAGGTATTTAAATAACTATATGAATACGTAATAAAAATAATAATTTGGTTGTTGTTAGTGAACCACTGTCGACCAGTGTAATTCTTGGAGTTTTTATCAAGTACTTGCGTAATTTAACTGAGAATTTTTGCTTGCTAAGATATTTGAGATTTTCTAGTATTTTTACAAAAATAAAAATTAAGAAAACAACAATTTATCCGCAAAACTTTTTTCACGATACTTGATTCGTAGCATTTGAAGGAAATATATGAAGGACGTAAATTAACCTAAATTCTGGGTTCTTCTGCTACATTTTTCCAAAAAATATTTACGGTGTATTACAGCAAATAACAATGAGGTTTTAAATGTATTACCATTTTAAAAGTCTAGCAGCATGAGAAGCAAGGAAAGAAATAAAACAGAAATATTTATGAAAATGTATTTAATGGATCAGTTTACCATAGTCAGAACTTTTAGAATTCTTTTTCGAGTGCATAAATACATTTCGAATCATAGTGACACCATTTTAAGCCGAAACCAGCTGTATTTTATTTGTTTTATTACAACTTTTCCTTTGTTATCCCAAAGTCGAGGAAAATATTAAATTTATCTCGCTACATTCAGCGTCATCGGCTACGAAGACTTTTATTACCACTAAATAATGGTGGAGAAAAGCCGACATAGAAATTTCTTATTTCTCCTTACGAAATCTTTCACCTGTATCGAAAAATCCATTTATCTTGTTCTTGAAGAAAGGGAAGGAAGAGAAAAATGCTGGATGAGTAAACACATCGGGGATTTATTTTTCGTAACTCTATCCGAGCGAACCTCACACCAATACTATCAGCTTGCCGACTTTGTTCTGTGTAGAGATGCGTTATGACTTCATCTACGGAATGGAAGCATTTTGGCAACATATCTTTTAAAACTCTGTCTGTGTAGCCTTTCAAAACCTTTTCAACAAATCCTCGAGCTTAATCGAGTGATGTAAGAAAGCATGCGGTCTGATTTTATAATTAAAAATTCAAATTCTCATAAATAAGGAAGGTCTTTTAAATGGAAGATTTTATGGTGTGTATTTTTGAGACAATCAACTCTTCTTGATATTATTTTTATTTTACACAAGATTTTTCCGTTATGACTTCATCTACGGAATGGAAGCATTTTGGCTACATATCTTTTAAAACTCTGTATGTGTAGCCTTTCAAAACCTTTTCAACAAATCCTCGAGCTTTATCGAGAGATGTAAGAAAGCATGCGGTCTGATTTTATAATTAAAATTTCAAACTCTCATAAATAAGAAAGGTCTTTTAAATGGAAGATTTTATGGTGCGTATTTTTGAGACAATCAACTCTTCTTGATATTATTTTTATTTTACACAATATTTTTCCCCGTAATAGTATTTTAACAAAAATATAAATTATTGTTGAATTTCAGAAACAGTATGGAAACATTTTGGCTAAATATCTTTTAAAACTGCTTCTATACTTTTGGAACTTTTCAACCATAAATATCTCAGTTTTATCTAGCCATGTTAGAAAGTTTTAGGCGACTAAAAGGGTACTTTAATAATTTTTTATCTTTACAAATCTGATAAAAAAGGAAGGTTTTTCAAATATGTGTTCGTCATTATACACAGGATGTTCTGTTTTGTCCTTCATGACCTTTATTTTCGCAACCCTTCGTCTTAGAGGCATACTTTCAATTGCAAAAATGCTTAAAATGAGATGCAGAGTTAAGATATTACAATTTTGAAAAACGAAAGAAAAGTCAAAAAATGCAAAATCTAACTTTTCCTACGGTCTTCAGGTCGCCTAACGTATATTTAGAAAAAAAAATCTCCATTAAAAAACAATTCCAACACACAAAATTCGAAAGATTTGCAATTAAAGAAATTGAGATCGATAAGTATCGCTCTTTCAGTAGAATGCCCAGTTGTTATTCTACTGAAAAAGTTCCATATGTACACATCCATATTCTCCTCCACTTCGCGTTATTTACAGCGAATGTAAAGTGGTGTAAATCACAAAACGCTGCGTTTCATACCTCGGTGAATATTAGTCGTACTAATGTAAAATTTGTGTGTTCGAATTGTTTTTTTACGCTCTTGATTTGCCTTAATATAAGTTGAGGGGTATAGGGTCCGTAAAAAAGTTACATTTCGTATTTTTTACTATTTTTTTACGCTTTAAACTTCTTTTATCTTAACTTTGCATCTCATTTTGAGCATTTTTGCCATTGGAAGTATGCATTTAGGGTGAACGGTTGCAAAAATGAAAGTCACGCACAAAATAGAACACCATATGCATAAAAAAAAATTCTTCTTAGGATACTTTATACTGTACGCACCCCCCTCTCCCCGGAACAGCGTTACAGGTAACGGATGAAGTAGGATTGACTTCATAAGTTAACGCTACCGTTATGACTTCATCAACGTCACGGAACCATTTTGGCCTCACGTCCTTTAAAACTGGGTTTAGCTGACCTTTTGAAACCTTTTGAAGTAACCCTTTGGCTTTAGCAAGTCATGTTAGAAAGTTTTAAAAAACAAACAGTCTGCTTTTATAGTTAAAATTTTCAAATTTCGTAAATAAATAATAAATAAGGTCTTTTAAACAGAGTATTTCTCAGTATATTTTAAAATAAATAATTTTTTCTTGAGATACTTCGCAGTGTACGCTTCTTTTTTACATGATAATATTTTATTTAAGCTGGGGTCAGTAAGAAAACATAGGAACATAATTAAATTTTCAACTCCGAATTCTTCCCTTTATTTTGAAAACAGTGAGGAATCAAATTTTACTCTTTGTGTCCCAGACTAAACTCTAGGAGAGTACTTTTGCATAAAGTCTTCATTTTAAACGTTTTTCAATCAATGATATGAAAAATTGCAATTACCCCAGAGTGTTACCACTAGAGCACAGAAACATGAAACAAAAAAGAAGCAAGATTATATAAGTTCATATTTGTTACCTGATTTCTAGAACAAATGTCTGTCTCTCCATGAAATGATCTGTTATAATTTTTAGCTGAAACTGCAATTTTGATTTTAGGTGAGATGAATCACCTACAGCGCTATCTAAAAAGTTTCAAGAGAGTCACTTTTAGTTCCAACGAAAGGTTATATGTGTGTGTATATATATATAAACTAGCTGACCCGGCGAACTCTTGTTCCGCCTTAAAGGCAATAAATAAGCAAATTTTTGAATTTATTAAGTTTTTTTTTATTAGAAAATACAAAAAAAAATTAAGTACCTACATTAATTCTGCCGTGGGCAGGTAAAGGGCAGTAACTGCAAATTTTTCGATTTTAATTTGTTTGCATTTTTGAAATCTATGTTACATTAATTTTATGGTACAAGCATCTTTTTTTGGTTTCCGATGAAAAAAAGACTGTTTTTTAACCAATGGTAATTAGCAGTAACTGCATTTTTCGTTACTTTGGGCAGGTAAACGGCAGTATCTGCATGTCTGCAGGATGAACATAATATGAATTGATCTGCAAAACTTGCATCAAGCCACAAAAACCGCTTTCCTTTGTACCTAAACTGAGCGAAAGTAGGGGTGTCCTAATGGGAGGTCACGGGAGGTCATTGTTTGCACTTGAATGTTCTCAAGGGGGTGCTTTATTCCTTTTTGGGGTGAATCAGTGTTAATATCAGTGCAGACTTAAGTGATATAAATTGGCGTTACCACTTGGCGATATATCGCCAAGCTTTTGGTCGCCAACATGGTGACATATCGCCAAATTGGCAACAAATTTGGCGAAAAAAATTATTTCATGAGTTTGGGCTCAATTTAGCGCTATTGGCGGTATTTTGCGAAAAATCCACTGAATGATGTTAAAATCGGCGATATTTAGAAAATGAATCGTTGTAAATCATTTTTTGCATTGTTTCGTGGCACATTAGGGGCGTAAATGTTTGAATTGTTATCTTGCTCACTTCAAGCACTATTTTAACACTTAAAGCATCTACTAAGAAATTTACACGTAAAAGGAAGTAGTGTGGGGTCCATACCAGATTTTTTTCTTTCAAATAAAGTTTATCTCCACTAGCAGACAATATTTTTCACGATTTCATAGATACACAAGCAAAACTTGGCAGACGACAAACAAAAATGCAGCAATGAAATGATTTTATTTACATTGTTTTCTTTTCTTTTAATTACAGTTGCTTTCATACTAACAGACGATAGTTTTTGCAGTTTAATACCTAGCTGTTGCATTTTTAATAATTCTATGAAAAGAATCGTCAGCACAACAAGCATTTCAAGCCCTCTTTTTTTCAAAGTGATTTCTTGTTTTGATGCAAAGTACAAAGCATTAACTGATTTGTAATAATTTTAAAAAATCTGGTGTGAACGCCACACTACTTTTACGTTTAAATTCCATAATAAATGCCTCAAGTGTTAAAATAGTGCATTAGAGTGAGCAAAATAACAATTCAAACATTTACACCCCCAGTTTGTTACGAATCAATGCAAAATAATGTTTTACAATGATTTATTTTCTAAATATCGCCGATTTTAACATGATTCAGTGAATTTTTCGCAAAATATGTCCAATAGCGCCAATTTGAATCCAAATTAAAAAAAAAAAACATTTTTTCGCCAAATTTGTCGCCAACTTGACGACATACACTTGGCGACCAAAAGTTTGGTGATATATCGCCAAGTGGTTGCACCAAAACATTACTCAATCTGCATTGAAATTAGCATTGATTTACCCCACAAAGGGGTAGAAGACCCCCTTGGGAACATTTGAATGCAACCACGAGGGGAGGTGCACAACTAGACCACCCTCAGAGCCTACATACCAAACTAGAAGCTTCTACAGCATATAGTTTTTGAGTTATGCGACATACATACATACGCACATACATACAAACATACATACATACATACGCACACACATACAAACATACATGCGCACATACATACAAACATACATACACACGCACATACATACGTGTATACAGATGTCACGAGAAAACTCGTTGTAATTAACTGGGGCATGGTCGAAAAGGATATTTCGGCTGTTTATATGTTAGTAAGTACATATGCACGTGCTGATAGGTCGAAACAACTACTCAACATTCATTCGGGGGTGAGCAAAATCAAAATTTAAACCGAATTTTGAGTGAGATTTTCTTTGTGATCACAATATTTCCTTTACTAAGTAAAAGGAAGTAAAAATGGCTGAAGAATCATCAAGTTTTGCTTCATATTTTGCATAATACAATACAGTTTCATTATATTTTTTAATTATATTTCGCGTTCGTTTATATTAAATCTATATCAAGTGGATACACGGTATTTCTGTATATTTTTAAATAAAACATATCATTCACAATGCAATAATATATTTCGTAATAACATATCTACTCCGCATGTTGTCGAATATGTAAATACTGGACATTTAGTAGCATACTGTGCAGTCACTGCCGACTGCCACTCAATTCCGCATGACAATAAGAGTGAAAAAGGCAGGTAAACGGCAGTATCTGCTTTACCGCTTTCTGAGCTTGCAAAATCAAAATTTAATCGATTAGCCAAAAAATATATCGGTATAAACATATAGTACCGCCTATGTTCGAAGTTCAGTGTTTTATTGATCTTTGTGGGAAATCAAAAACGCGTTTCTTCAAATATCTCGAAAACTCATTTTTGCAGATACTGCCGTTTACTAGCCCACGGCTGAATTATTCATTACTGTTTCTGTATTTTAGTATATAGGTTGCTCTTCACTTAAGTACCTTGTTATACACAACATTTTTTGTTTTATTATCAGGCGCAAAAAAAAAAAAAAACTCAGATGGTCTTTCCGACCCGTGAACATGCCACACATAATTGACCATGGGAAAAACAGTGATGTTCTAGATTCAAACCACAAACTTTTAAGGATTGGCCTTGTGATTTGTTGATGGTCCTGACAAATGCAAGACCGATCGGATATTGAAGTCTTTTAAATTCAAACGGCATACCGGTTGGGATCATCGGGATCCTCGAAATGAGAACTTCCTCACCTTTGAATTTTCCTTATAGTATCGTCGCGTAAATTAACATTGTTCATCAATTTTCTAACCACTAAACGCGTACCGTTGCACAGTTTTGGTTGGTTTATGTTTCGAAGCATGATTACTACGGAGCCAACCTTTAGGCGTAAATTGTGCGGTGGTAATCCAGGCATCACAAAAGAGTCAAATAACACTTAATACACCGGTAACTCACAACCTATTTTACTGCGCTCCAGAAGCTGTCAGAACATGTGCTTTATGTCGCTCGGCGAAAGAGGCTCAAAAAAGGCTTAGTTAAAAGGATAATTTTTTCGGACTGTTTATCAACTAACTGCTCCATCCATAAATCCATCCAAACAAACTTTTGTATATACAATAGTAGTAAGAACAGCCACTTAAATGCAGTCCAGGAGCTATCCCACCAAGCGCTTTCCACCTCTCAGCCTCAGAGGCGTAAAAACTCTTAGGTGATAATCGTTTCTGACAGCTTATCACATATATCTTTCAAGTGACGTAACGCGTTTGTTTATAATTTACTTCACAAAAAAGTCAAATAACACTCAACGCAGGGGGCCACGTGGGCCTAGAGGTAGAGTACTCTCCTCGTAGGCAAGTGGTCGCGGGTTCGAATCCCGCCTTGCCCATGAATGTTACTTTATCCTCTCTGTGCCGTAAATCTGTCCTGTGTTTCTCAGGAGGCAAAGCGCATAGCACGCAGTCCTCATGTATGTTGCAGCTGATGGCTTCTGAAAAAAAAAAAAAAAACACTCAACGCACCGCTAACTTACAACCTGTTTACTGCGCTCCGGAAGCTGCCAGAACGTGTGCTTTATGTCGCTCAGCCATGAAGGTGTCAAAAAAGGCTTAGTCAATAAGACATTTTTTTTCTATTTATGTAACTGACACAGCTTATGTCCGTCTCCTGGCTCTAAGCTACCTGCCCACCAATTTTTAGCCATATCGATTCAGCCGTTCTTGAGTTATAAATAGTGTAACTAACATGACTTTCTTTTATATATATAGATTTAATTTCAATTTGGTAAAACGGAAAAACGTGCTAAGAAAAATCCACCACTCTATTTTTCGTTCGTAATTCGCTTTATTGTTTCTGTTTTCTAAATATTTAGTACTATTTCTCTTCTTTAAAAAAATACCTAAAAATTAAGACTTACCACATTAGTTTTATTTATGAAGCTTTATCTCTCACAAAAAATGTATATAATGATGTTAATAAGAGAGCTTAATAATAAGGGGAAAAGCGTAAAGTACTTTTATCATGTCGAAACAAGTCAAGTGTGATACTAAGTATGGTGAGGTTGAGAATGATTCAAAATATTATTGGGTAAGAGCCAGTTCAACCTTTAGCAAGTAAAACGCCATAAATACAGCCTAATTTGGTCCCGAAGAAACATTATTACTTCTTCACATGAAATTGGGACTCATAAATTAGCATGTCAAATCCCTGCCAACTGATGCAGATCGTTTAAAGACACCTTTGTCCCAAGTTCCTGAAATTATCGGAAGCCAGGTGAAGTGAAGGATTTTTAAACACAAATCAAAATCTAAAACGTATAATTCTTTAGTAAGACTTATTGTGACGAAAAATAGCAAAGTCTACTCATTGACTTCGTTAACTGAAAGTAAGGAAAAAGTTTCTGTGACGCTACATTTTATATTAGCTATGAAGCGGTTAGCATCGCCAGTATTCCAATTTAAAAAAAATAAACTTTTTGTTTTACCAATTGCTAAAATACGAGCATGTACGTCTAATGAGAAAACACTTTAAACATTATTGCTATTATTACAGAAAATTATTACAAAAAAATGGCAGTATTATGTAGCTGTCTCGAAATTTGTCGAAACGTCAAACAAAATGTACTAAATAAAAAAAGTTTTGGGAGGTTACAGCAACCTAGCATCGGGTAGAGAAGGAGCTTTACTATTCTTGCCGAAAAAATCATGACTAAAAGAAATCTCGAACGCTTACTCTACGCTGTCAAGATAAAACTCTAACTAAAATTAATTCAAAGCATAATCTCGTTATTCAAAACATGAAAAAATGGTTCAGGGATAAAAAAAAAACTACGTTTCTATTGAAATTTTGCTCTGAAGAGCGTGAAACACCTCGTGCATGTTCGTGCTGGAGCAACAGTGGTAGCTGACGGCTCCGGAATCATGAAAAATGTATTAGTTTTCCACTCGATTAGCCAAGTAGCCTGGCAAAGAAATCGAATGCAAGAGGAAAAGATTCGAAAAAAGAACGGCCGGGGAAACTCTCAAAATGAAAGCCCTTGGGACCCTGATACCAGGGAGTATGATGAAATATCATTGTTTAGAATAATGTTTGATTTTTTTTTCCTGTATCATTTTGCCGAAATTGAAAAGTAAGAGCTTGTTTTTAGAAGTTTAGCCATTTGTTTCTTGTAAAAATGTATCTGTATACCAGAGTTTATTTTGTGTTTATCGAAAACAGCTTATTGTTAGCTCTTTTATTATTTTTCCTGGTATATCCTTCATTGTAGTTGGTAGGAGGAAGTAGGGTAATGACGCTCACTTAAAAGCTAACATGAATAGTTTGCACTCAGATTCCCATATCTTTTGTAACCATTTGAACTATGATCCATATGTGCCATGTGATTGTTTGAATTTGCAGACAATTTATTATTTTTTAAGAACCTAAATCCCGAAATTTTTCTAATGATGTTCAAGGTAAAAATATGCTCTGTGTTCACCGTGAAAAATTTTTTAACACAAAAATCTTAAACAACATTATTTGCTCAGGCATGTGAATTAGCAGTTAAACTATAAATCAAGTACTTTGATATTTTAAGATCCTTTGGAAGACACAATAGATTGATTCTGAAGCAAATGTAGAAAACTAAGTTACGTGTCTAAAGCTACATTGTTTTAAACTGCTACGTCAAAATTTGCTGCGGCCTCAACAGCAGATTAAATAACAGCAAGAGATCATTAAAAATAATGTAAATTGTGAGTGAATTTAAGAAATCGTTCTGAACCTTCTAACGAGAGAAGACACTATCTCTGATTATTAAGAACTGAGCGTATGTTACGTTGTGCATACGTTATTCATACGCTAAATACACCAACCTCTCGGTAAATGGACCGCAGTTTCGTTCTTATTAGACTCATCAGCCAGGCTAATGCAGAACTACATTTAATACACCGTCTTAGGGGTAGTAAGAAAAATATATGAAAATTATTTTTTTTTTTGAAATTAAAATGACGAACTTCATCTATCCCGCAGATTGAAAACAGTAGTTGCATTAATGTGCATCAAAATCTGTTACATGTGAATAATTTTATCTAAAAAATGATTTGCTCCATGTTTAGGCATGCAATAAAATAACCTAAAAGTTCACTAGACTTGCTTTTTTTTAATCCTAAAAATATCCCCCCAAAATCTATTTTTTGAGCCTTTGAAAACAGGATCGCATTTAATGATTCTCCACCAGGCTGCAACAACATTTGGAAGTTTTATCTGTTATAAACATAAAATCTGTGACGTAAAAAGTTGATAAAGGTGTTTTAGATAACTCATCTAATACTGATTTGCATTGAAGACTAATTTTCAACATTTTTAATGTGCGCCGCAGACTGCTGGAAAAAACGCATTTTCTCTTTTCAATGTTTCAAATTTTGTACTTATTTGAACTATAATGACAATTCGCAATAACTTGAGGTAGCTGCTGAATTTATCTATGTCCAGGAGTTTTCGCAAGTTTTCTATAACTACTGTAAAACCACGATTATATGTGCCATTTTTCACATAAAACTTCCGCTTTTATTGCTATCATTAAAGTAGGTGATTTGACCGTTTTCTTCTCCGATTCAATTGGTTTTTCTTTCTTATAACCAGAAAGATCACAGTTCGTCTAATACCCGATGCATCCCATAGGACGGTTAGTATGGGAATAAAATCTGTCGTCACTAAAAGATATATTTTCTGTCTTGCATTGGAAAAAAAGAGAAGAAGAAACGCTGTGTTTTCCAGCACGATGATACTAACCGAGAAAATCCCTAAACTTAAAAACAAAGGTTAAGCTAAAACCATGGCAAAGGAGTGTGGAAAAAAGTGTAATAGTTAACATAAACTACTTTTTTCTTTCAAAATGAGCAGTTTGGGGATTTGATTTGAAATGTACAGTAGTGTCAGGTGGGGTAAAATGGGTCAAAAAAGCTATTTTAAAATCAGGCTTCGACAGAAAAAGATATATGGACTCAATCAGTGAATAAACTGATCAGGATATGCAAATGACTCTTCCTCATGATATTTAAAGTGAAATATCTTACAAAAAACAGAATATTGATACTGATAAAGAAGTTACAAAAAAGAATTTTCTCAGAATTTGTGCCCTTACGTACGTAAGTGTTTTTCTAATTGAAACTAAAAAGCAGTTGAAATGACTGCTTGAGTAGTCTAGCGTTAAAATGAAAATTTTCAGCTTTTATAACTTTTATTGTTCTGTTAAAAAAATAAATAAATAAAAAATTAAAAAAAAAAAACTCCATTTCACCAAAGTATTTTCTGCTTTAAGCTTGTAAGTTACATTTTCTCCCCATATATAAATGCAATGTGTATTTATGTGCGGTTTTAATTTTTTAGAAGTATTGTATTAAGTAAAAATGATATCTCAAACTCAAGTTTCCTATTATTATGTAAATATTCCTAATTGTAAGATTAAAAAAAGAAAAAAAAAGAAAAGAAACGTTAAGGTAGCAGTTCATATTTAATGTCCAAGCATTAGCTATTTGTTACAAGAATTGCCTTTATTTAACATCAATGTTTTTACAAGCTGACAGCCGCTTAGAGGCCAACATCCGAAATTCTTCTTTGCCATCTATTGATTCCTTCCTGTTCCGAATTTCTCTATGAAGCGTTGAAAGCTCCTATTTTTTACTTTCTGTATGCTATATCTCATGGAAAAATCTCATTTAAAGAACTTTCTTCGGGAGTGATATTCTCCAGAGCTCTGTCGAGTTTTATTTGATCGAAAGTGATTTTTCGTTCTTTCCATTAAAACCGTAAGGAGATCTCTATATCATAGAGCTCCACAATGTGCTTATTACTTGCTTTGTGTTCGCGTCTTAAAACTGAAAGAGCAGAGGAGCATTTAATACCTTCAAATGTTTGTATTTTGTCCTTTTAGTTCTTTTCGTTTCCAAAAAAATATAGAGCAGTGATTTGGAGCTGGTGCTTTGGAGAACGCTGCCGTACTTTGCTTTGAGGATATTTGTTGCCATGCTTCGAATTTTATTTTGAAGAGGGAAAAATACAGAAACACTTTCGTCTGTCGTACTTAATCTGGTTTTGAGAGCTATGCATTAGTTATTCGTGAAATGAATGATCAGAGAGGGTAATATGGAATATTGTTTATATTTCAATTAATGCGGTTTATTCTCTATTTAACGACTTTCAAGGGATCCCAAAAGAACTAATCACTAGAATGCGTCCTTAAGCAGATTGTTTCTAAAACTACAATGGGGGGTCAAGGACCGTAGAAAATAGTCTTTAACTTGAGAAAGTCGTTAAATAGAACGTCGTTAAACAGATAATCAACTGTTATATTTTATTTATTTATTTATTTTTGATAAAATTTCTGAAATCAACATGAGCACGTAATGAACTGAGTGTGCCAAATAAGGTTAACCGAAGGTTCAAGGCATTCACGAAATGACTGATAAAATACTAGAAAAAAAAGATTCCATGTGAAAATGAGGAATTATGTTTTGTCGGCAGTTTAAACAAAATGGCAAATTGGCTTCAGTACGAGAAGTTGTTCCTAATGAGGCCATTTTTGAAAAAAAGTCAAAAAGCACAATCACACTAAATGGACCGATTTGAAAAATTTATGTTTATTTGAAATTTGAAGTTATCAAGAGTTGTTCTTAGCTAGGTCGCGTCTTCGGATGACATTAGTTAACAAAGATATTAATTAAAAAACTTTAAAATGTTTTTCCCGGTTTGTGAAGTGTAAACATATTTTAAAATTTTAAACAATAGAAAGAAAGAAAAAAAATCTGAGTCTGATAAGATGAGTTTTTATAACTTCCATGTGAAATAGAACTCGAATTATAACGTTTTATAGCCAATGCAGCTAAGGCTTAAGGATTGGAAACCGATGTCATTGTTGGCCGACGAGGAAAGAAAACTTAATGATTTAAAATGTTTATCTGTTGCCAATTTCTATTTGTTAACTATTAAAATACTTGGAATTGATTTTAGTATAAAAATTTTCAATTTTCCCTCTTTATTCTGCTTTTGGACTACGCTGTTAAAACTAAAGGTTGCGATTGGCACCTTTCCGGGGTGAAACGCTTGTAACATCAGCGGCACCCAGTGGGGAGTCGAGATTTCACCCTTGGCTTGGGTGAAAAACTGGCACCCTCAATTCAACAAGCCGCGCGGGTGAACGATGGAACCGTATAGGAGAGCATAATGGCACCCTCACTGTTCACTATTGCATATCCCCCCTGTGGTGTGTGCGTTTTTGTTTTTCAATTGTGTTTACTTTTATTTATTGTTTTTATTCACGAAGTCTTGGTACATTTTCACCTTGAATTCCGATTTGAAAATGATCGAAACTTGTCATTTAAGGCATTTTCTCACAGTTCAGACTTTCCAACATATTTTAAAAGAATTCATGACTTGGATTCAACTCAGTAGTTTCAAAATGCTATTGACATTTTCTACAGCATTATCTGTACCGAAAATGAAGAGGGAAGGTATTTTATGGATTCCTTTCAAAAACAATCAAAAATATTCAGTTGTATTATTCTATCAATAAAAAACAGAATCGCTTCATTAACTTCTAAAATTTTTATCAAGAGTAACAAATTTAAATGTCGAACTATACATATGTATTAATATCTTTATGGAATAAAATATAGGGGTATTTGAAAAGCAGTGTTTGTTAAACGCCAAGTTCCTCGACAGATTAAAAATCGAAATATATTTTAAGGATCTATTCATTTCAACTGATGGAACAAAAAAAAAGTAAACTCTTGCAATAACGACTCAGCATTCGTTATCAATAACGCCAACGAAAGATATTAGCGAAAGCACGAAATGCATGGCATTAAAATAGCATATACATATACGTATGATAAAAACAAATAAGAAAGAAAGAAAGAGTCAAGCAGAGTTTTTTTTTTTCCTTTCCTCCGCGTTCTGCTGTTTGTTGGCTACGCGGTAAAAGAGAATCGTTACACCAAGATAAATTTCCGTTAGAACATTTTGTAAATAGTATGTTGGAAAATCTTAGAGCTATGATTAAATGCATGAACTTACGTGAGAATTCGAAGATTAAAATGAAGAATTAATCCATTTTTGTAATAAACTCAAGGTGAAATCCAAGACTGTGAAAACACTGCAGCGATAATTCTGTCGTGTCGACTTCAACAAGATGTCCGCCATTCAAATGGTTGATGATGATGATGAGACCTTGGAGTCGCAATGCGCAGCCGCAGGCTATCAGGGGTGCCTTTCAGATGTGTCACTGAGCATGCGCTAGCCTAAAGGGTGCCGATGGCGCTCTAGAAAAAGCATTAGGCACCTTCTGAGAGGCCTTTTGGTACGAAAAGAGCATTTCAAATTCGCTATGGCACCCCATGGCACCTTGCTTTCGCCCAGCTTTCTTATTGGCACCCCTGCGGCCCCCGTAGTTTTAACAGTGTAGCAAATTTCACTAGTAAGGATTATATTTCCTTTTCCGTGTATACTATATCCTCTTGAAAACAATTAAATATATTTAGACTTAATATAGTTAATATGACCAGAGAAGTTCGTTTCAATATGAGATCGGCAATCAGGGGCTGTTTAAATTTTTAATTTAATCTTAGTTCTTATTTATTTTCTGGCGTTGTCGTTTGTGTGTTCTTCTATAATGCTATTTCTAATTTGAAACTAAAATAAAAACGGAGATTAAAAATTAATGAAATTTTGTATATAAAGTCTTAATTGGTATAAATGTGTTGGTAGAATTGTTTTAAAATTTTGACATTTTGGATTTATATTTGACATACAAAATAATAATATTTTAAATGGTTTTAATACCATTTAGCAAAAATTTCGGATCTCAATAAACTTCAACTTAAACTTTTCCATTCACCTATGATAAGTGAGTAATAAGTTGCATTACATGTAAAACAGCTGATCTTAATAACACATTTGGAAATGTTTTCTATAATCATTTAAAATTTAAATGTATTTCTTTCAAAATCATTCATATAAAAATGAAAGTTCCTGCAATCAAACTTACTGTAGCGAAAATGTCGGATACAAGTGAAAGAATATATTTACAATTATTAAAATAATTTTCCATTTCAAGAATTAAATATAATTTAATGCTTTCTGCGTGGGTTTTATGAAAGAAATAATTCTTTCCTAAGAATTTACGGGAAACTTGTTAGGAAAAATACCACGCAGTTTGTATTTGAGTAGTATGATGTAAACGAAAGATAATTTTCATGATTTTAACGGAAATGAAAGTTTTGATTAGAAAATTCAAAGCTCTATTTCTATAAGGCTTCTCTGAATTTCAAAAGGAGTTTAAAGGGAAAACTAATGTCCTTTGATAGTTTATTGATAAAGGGAAAGTTCTCAGAGTTCCATCCGTCCAGATTTCTGAGAACTACCCGGCTGTTTTGTACAGAATCTCGAAAGTTGCATCAAAATTAACTTTTTAAGTTAACTTTGATGCAACTTTAAAGTTACTTTTCCGTATTTTTAAGTAAAATACGTTCAAATGTTTAGTTTTTATAACATGTGATATTATTCATGAATAAAGTTCATATTTTGATTAAAACTGAAAATATTTTGAATGAAAGATAAACCCTGGTTTGTTTCAACACAGCCTTGGAGCTAAATTCTTCACGGCGGCGTAGGAAATGAATTGAAATCTGTGCCTCTAAACGTGTTGTTAAAAATATTTTATTTTTGCTTTTGCGTTGAAGATTACATTGGTTGAGAAAATATTTTCTTTATTAAACTACGGAAGTGTTATCCGTACACTGACTTTATTGGAGCTTTTAAATGTTTCTATACAATATTTACTGGTAAAAATCATATAAAACATTGCAAATAGATTTCATACGTTGAGTAGGTTGAAACCCTTTTTAGAAAATTTTTTTTTTTTGATAGCCTCACACAAAAGTTTTCAAAAAAAATCCTTGATCTCATTGACTTACATTACCTTGCACTTTATTAATAAATCAATGTCCGTCATTATTTTCGATAGTAATGCCTTAAATATTCTTAAGGATGATACTTACCTTATAAGGAGGGGTAAGTGGGGTTCACCCTTTTATTTTAATTTAAAGCAAACATAGCTTAAATTAAGTAAATACATTTTATTTGATAAATTATTTACATTTTTAGTATGAAATATTTCTAGTAAATGCCTTCATTTATAAGATATATAATGAAAGCTAACTCTAACAGAAAAGTATGTACACTTATCTTAGAGAAAAATATTTTCTCCTCTTACATTGGACTTCGAGTATAAGTCAAATTCTAATGCAGTGAAAGTAAGGTGTTATTTTATGATTGCTTTGTGCTTCTAAATCAATTAGTGATACGCGGCACTTTTTTTAAAGTATAGCTCGGACTCGATGCTATTTACATTTCAGGATTAATAATTTGGTGAATAACTCGTGGTTTGCAGGGAAAAAAATTAGACAACGCTGTTTTCGTTGTTTTGTGTCTTGCTACGTGTCAAAATATCTACAAAATCAATAAACGACCCTCAGAAATAACTGTTGGATTGATTGTATTCTCTATTAGAATACATATACTAGGGTGAGTCGAAAAAATTGATTTTTTTGCTTCAGAATCACGTTTCCCCTCAAAAGTTGTATATTGGTATCTTTAATTAGTAAGAAAATAATAAAAAAATTCTAAGTTGACATCTTCAGTTCGCGCATGAAGCAGAAAGTTTGAAAAAAAAAGGATAAAAATTGAAATTTCAAACTATAATGAATTCGATTTTTTGTTATTTTTTATGATGCAACAGCCATAAATTGTTTGAACCTAAAAAAATATTTTGCAGCTTTTACGTAAGATCTCTAGTTCGCGCATACGCCTTATTTTGCGTTCAATTTAAGGAGTATGCGTGAACTAAAGATTTTAGATAACAGCTATAAAATATTTATTAGGGTCAACCTACTATAGCTGTTGCATTATAAAAAATTACAAAAAATAAAATTTATTACATTTTGAAATTTCAATTTTTAGCAATTTTTTCTTCAACCTTTTTGCCTTATGTGCGGACTGAAGATGGCAACTAAGAATTTTTTTTTAATTTTCCCCCCATAAAGGATACCGATCTACAACTTTTGAGGGGCTACGCGGTTTCGCGTAGCCCCTCAAAAGTTCGCAATAAAAAATTCGATTTTTTCTACCCACCTTAACATATACCAATAAAAAGAAGCATAGGCTTTAAATATCAAAGTTTAATGTTTCTTTTTTAACGCCATAATTTCAGCTCTATAAGCCACGAGTCTCTAACATTGAAGCGAAGCTGCAAATATGCTCCATTTGCTGTAATTTTAGATCCAGGTTAGAAACCCGTGGGACCAAGCCAACCTTTTTTAAGAGCAAGAATCTGAGAAACTGTCAAGCCTAGCATTATGAGGTGATTCATGACCTCTCAGATTTTCTCCCAAAAATTACCAAATGTTTATTATCTTATTGAAAAACCAAATCCAGAATGTTTTGTTCTAAAGTTGAGTAGTTTAGTTTTTAAGGAACCCTAAAGGTGAAGGTTCGGCATCAAAAATTGAGCGAATTTTCAAGACATAGAAATTGCTGTGAGCCAAAACTCTTACCAGGAACTGTTGAACTCCAATTTTCTTTTTGTATATTGAATATAGAAGGTTCAAACTTTACAAAATGAATGTTAAATTAGAGGTAAGTTGTTGCCGTAAGGTCAGTGAAGGCCCTCAAAACAAGGCATTTTTGACGTTTTTTAGCGTTTTTGAGGTCCAAAAACAGCTTGTACATTTCAGTTGCCACGGCAAAAGTAGTGTCGTTTGAAAGACCAGTGTAAGCACTTTAAAATAATGTATAAATACCCGAGGAAAGTTCAACGTGCTTTTAGTTGCGTAAGGCCGAAATATGAAAAATGTTATATTTTACCGATATTCAAACGGTCATAACTTCCTCTGCCTACAACATATTGAAATATTCTTTCTGCCAATGTCATACTCTATTCTTCGTCTTAACAGAACAGTTGAGTCCTTTGAGGCGAAATGCTTAAAAGTTTTTTACAAAAAATGCACAGGAAAAAATACATTTTTTGTCAAAAACTTTTTAACATTTCGCCTCAAAGGACTCAACTGTTCTGTTAAGATAAAGAATAGAGCATGACATTGGCAAAAAAAATATTTCAATATGTTGTTGGCAGAGGAAGTTATGACCGTTTGAATATCGGTAAAATATGACATTTTTCATATTTCGGCCTTACGCAACTAAAAGCACGTTGAACTTTCCCCGGTTATTTATACATTATTTTAAAGTGCTTACACTGGTTTTTTAAACGACACTACTTTTGCCGTGGCAACTGAAATGTACAAGCTGTTTTTGGACCTCAAAAACGCTGAAAAACGTCAAAACTGCCTTGTTTTGAGGGCCTTCACTGACCTTACTGCAACAACTTACCTCAAATTTAACATTCATTTTGTAAAGTTTGAACCTTCTATATTCCATATACAAAAAGAAAATTGGAGTTCAACAGTTCCTGGTAAGAGTTTTGGCTAACACTGCCGTGGGCTGGTAAAGGGCAGTAACTGCAAATTTTTCGATTTTAATTTTTTTGCATTTTTGAAATCTGTTACATTAGTTTTATGGTACAAACATCTTTTTTTGGTTTCCGATGAAAAAAAAACTGTTTTTTAAGCAATGGTAATTAGCAGTAACTGCATTTTTCGCTACTTTGGGCAGGTAAACGGCGTTTTCCTTTGTACCTAAACTGAGCGAAAGTAGGGGTGCCCTAATGGGAGGTCACGGGAGGTCATTGGTTGCATTTGAATGTTCCCAAGGGGGTGTTTTATTCCTTTTTGGGGTGAATCAGTGTTAATATCAATGCAGACTTAAGTGATATAAATTGGCGCTACCACTTGGCGATATATCGCCAAGCTTTTGGTCGCCAACTTGGTGACATATCGCCAAATTTGCGACAAATTTGGCGAAAATTTTTTTTTTATGAGTTTGGGTTCAATTTAGCGCTATTTGCGGTATTTTGCGAAAAATCCCCTGAATGATGCTAAAATCGGCGATATTTAGAAAATGAACCGTTGTAAATCATTTTTTACATTGTTTCGAGGCACATTAGGGGCGTAAATGTTTGAATTGTTATCTTGCTCATTCCAAGCATTATTTTAGCACTTAAGGCATCTACTAAGAAATTTACACGTAAAAGGAAGTAGTGTGGAGTCCATACCAGATTTTTCTCTTTCAAATAAAGTTTCTCTCCACTAGCAAACAATATTTTTCACGATTTCATAGATACACAAGCAAAACTTGGCAGACGACAAACAAAAATGCAGCAATGAAATGATTTTATTTACATTGTTTTGTTTTCTTTTAATTACAGTTGATTTCATACTAACAGACGATAGTTTTTGCAGTTTAATACCTAGCTATTGCATTTTTAATAGTTCTATGAAAAGAATCGTCAGCACAACAAGCATTTCAAGCGCTCTTTTTTTCAAAGGAATTTCTCGTTTTGATGCAAAGTACAAACCATTAACTGATTTGTAGTAATTTTAAAAATCTGGTGTGAACGCCACACTGCTTCCTTTTACGTTTAAATTCCACAATAAATGCCTCAAGTGTTAAAATAGTGCATTAGAGTGAGCAAGATAACAATTCAAACATTTACACCCCCAGTTTGCCACGAATCAATACAAAATAATGTTTTACAATGATTTATTTTCTGAATATCGCCGATTTTAACATGATTCAATGAATTTTTCGAAAAATGTGCCCAATAGCGCCAAATTGAATCCAAATTAAAAAAAAAAAATTTTTTTTCGCCAAATTTGTCGCCAACTTGGCGGCAAAATCTTGGCAACCAAAAGTCGCCAAGTGGTTGCACCAAATCATATCACTCAATCTGCATTGATATTAACATTGATTTACCCCACAAAGGGGTAAAAGACCCCCTTGGGAACATTCAAATGCAACCACAAGAGGAGGTGCACAACTACACCCCCATCAGAGCCTACATACCAAACTAGAAGCTTCTACGGCATATAGTTTTTGAGTTATGTGACATACATACGCACATACATACATACGTGCGCACATACATACATACGTACATACAGACGTCATGAGAAAACTCGTCGTAATTAACTGGGGCATGGTCGAAAAGGATATTTCGGCTGTTTATATGTTGGTAGGTACATATGCACGTGCTGATAGGTCGAAAAAACTACTCAACATTCATTCGGGGGCGAGCAAAATCAAAATTTAGACCGAAATTTGAGTGAAATTTTCTTCGAGATCACAATACTTCCTTTACTAAGTAAAAGAAAGTACAAATGGCTG
Source organism: Uloborus plumipes (assembly GCA_038373865.1). Classification (NCBI taxonomy): domain Eukaryota; kingdom Metazoa; phylum Arthropoda; class Arachnida; order Araneae; family Uloboridae; genus Uloborus; species Uloborus plumipes. The sequence goes on from JAXGGA010005643.1 coordinate 54,575, forward strand.
AAGAATCATCAAGTTTTGCTTCATATTTTGCATAATACAATACAGTTTCATTATATTTTTTAATTATACAGTGAACTCTCACTTATACGCCGCCTCGTTTATGCGCCTTTTTCACTTATACGACGATTTTGAATGTTCCCAGCACATTTCATAGCAAAATAATGACAGTGTCATTCGTTTATGCGTCGTTCTAAAGATAAATGTTTCACTTATGCGCCGATTTTTTCCTAAAATGTAAGAAATTTAATTTATTTTCTTTAAAAAATAAGCATTTTTCTTCACTTTCCTCTATCTTTCCCCTTTACTGCTCAGGGAAGGCATTTTTTCCACATGAACTAGAGTTCAGAGAGGGACAATTATCTATTATGCATCGTTTTAAAGGGAACAGTTTGTAATTAGGTATGCTACAATTTTTGTTTTCTCTTTATCATTGTAGTTACGTTACAGTAATTGTCAAACTGTTGTCATGTGTCCCCCTTTTCTATAGAAACATTCTTATTCATTCTCTCATTAGAAACTATGTTGCGCTCTAGTCCTTTAAATAGGCTTGTTCACTTATACGTCTCTTTCACTTTTGCACCTTTTTTCTGTTGGTCCCTTGGGCCGGCGTATAAGTGAGAGTTCACTGTATTTCGCGTTCGTTTATATTAAATCTATATCAAGTGGATACACGGTATTTATGTATATTTTTAAATAAAACATATCATTTACAATGCAATAATATATTTCGTAATAACATATCTACACTGTTAAAAATATCAGTTCAACGTTGAACCATAATACGGTTCAAACTTAAAGTCCACTGTTGATATCACCATAGTTTGGTTCAACTGTGCTTCACGTTCGTACCAAGATGATGACTGCACCTATTTTTGGTTCAAATTCCGCAAAACTTAAAGCACCAAAGTTTGGTTCAATCTCCTGTTTCAGCGTCAGCCAATCACAGCTTAGCAGTCAGACACGTTAGGCTTAAGCCACCAGCCATGTTTTAGTAGCGAGCGGCCGAGCGCAGAGCGTGTTAGATAGATTACATTGAATGAGTTGATTTTAAGGGCGCTTTTCCACTTGACGACGCGACAACGACGAGAGTTGGACGGTAATACTGCAATGATAAGTACGTTGTCGTATCGTCTTCAGTACTGTTTTTCCACTCAAGCGATATCGTTTCTCCGAACGGGCCATTTTCCGCCGCATTCCTTTTCGAGACAGCACTGTGCTCACACGTAAAACATTATAGCTCCTCCATTTAACCAACTACGTCTGCTATGTTTACTTTACCTCCGCAGAAAAGAAAACAAATGAAGAGACAATATGAGTGTATGATATTCACAACTTAAAAACATTCTCACTTTGTTTACTAAGAACGAAACGCCTATTATCTGTTGGCGCCGCAGAGCGATGAATAGCGAATCTATTTGCCAAGCGCTACAGAAGGGTTGCCATAGAACTTTTTTAAATTCAGCCTGCAATTCGCCATGATGAATTTAGTCGTCTTAATAATGTTGTTTCGTTTTGTTTTCGTAGTTGTAATACTCTTTATAATAAGAATCAATTTCTCAACCAAATGTTGTTATTGCGAGTTCCCACTGCAATAGGAAGAGGGATGCCGCTTCTTTACTAGATAGGTTATTTTTATTGACAGGATTTTATTCTGTCGTAAGGATAGCTTTTCTAGGGTTCAAATCTACATGAAAAGATGGCTTTTCCTGGGATCCTGGCGGGTGAAAGAATGAGCAAGTAAGCACCTTTCAATCATGCGCTATTATTTAAATCGTAGGAATTATTTTCCTTTCATATTACATATAATTTTATTACTGTTGGTACTAAGTTGGTATGAAATTTCTTTATCGTTGAAACATTCATAATTTGTATGACATATTCGTTACTTTTCACATCGGCTAGTAATCTACGGAGGGATTCATTTTCGAAACACCTGTTCCCTTCCGAGAGTTTTACTGACCCAGTACTCGGCCGGGTCGCTAACGCGCCCCCTCAAAATCAAGGGGGTTGTTTACAAGAAATGAAAGGATTTAAGAAGATAATAAATAGTTTAGGTTTGGTTTCATACTTGCTGAGATGCTGTGTTTAGCGTAGTAATTTAATCTAATTACATATGCTACAAATAATATAAGTATTGAATTGCTTTTGAAAATATTGTAATTTACTTATTCTGAATGCTAAAAAAAAATCTACATATTAAAGTGCTTTTCAGTATGTTATATATGCAGAATATAATTTAATATGCAACACTTATGAATACAAATATTATTTGTAAAGTATATTTAAACACTTTTAAAAGGTTTTTATGATGGGTGAAAAGTTTAATTAATTGCTCTGTGATTTCATTAATCGAAAAATAAATGTACAGCACATGAAACATCCTGCATCGCCGTAATTATCAGTCTTATAAGTTAACTGACTGAGAATTTAGCACAGGAAATTTGAACATAATTAAAATATAACAGCATATCAGTTAAAATATTTTGACTATTTAAGTCAGAAACTATAAAATCTTTGATAACTATTTCATGACCCTCATTGGTATTTATTTCTTTTATTTTATTGATGTATTTTAAGTGTCAAACTGGCTTGAAATATAGATAACTTTTATTCATGTTACAATTGGATTCTTAATCATAAAAGTTTAAAAGATAAAGAATGAATTTCCATAAGAATAATTGAAGCAGCAATATTTTCTTGAATACATTTTTTTCTTGCAACTATATGCAAGTCTTCTAAATTATCAAGAAGTGTATTAAATGGATATTTTCCTATTTCAAAAAATGTACATGGATTTTTTTTAATTAAATAATTCCTATCTGCACATTTAAAATCCAATAATAGGGGAAACGAAAACATGATACTTGGTTCAACTCCACTCCGAGTTACGGTTCAAACAAAACCGCGAGAAATGGTTCATCCTCACGCCAATTATAGGGGAAAGGAAAACATGATATTTGGTTCAACTTCGCCCGAAACTTGGGAGTAAGCTGGAACGACGAGTACGGTTCAACTTCGCTCGAAACTTAGGAGTGAAATAAAGCACCATATTTTGGTTCAGTCTAGCACGGAATATAGGTTGCAGCAAATTAGCTCCATTTTTTGGTGCAACTGTGGACGAAATTTTTAACAGTGTACTCCGCATGTTGTCGAATATGTAAATACTGGACATTTAGTAGCATAATGTGCAGTTACTGCCGACTGCCAGTCAATTCCGTATGACAATTAGAGTGAAAAGGGCAGGTAAACAGCAGTATCTGCTTTACCTCTCTCTGCGATTGCAAAATCAAAATTCAATCGATTACCCAAAAAATATATCGGTATAAACATATAGTATCGCCTATGTTCGAAGTTCAGTGTTTTATTGATCTTTGTAGGAAATCAAAAACGCGTTTCTTCAAATATCTCGAAAACTCATTTTTGCAGATACTGCCGTTTACCTGCCCACGGCAGAACAGCAGCTTCCATGTCTTGAAAATCCGCTTAATTTTTGATGCCGCACCTTCAACTTTGAGGATCCATAAAAACTAAACAACTCAACTTTAGAACAAAACATTCTGGATTTGGTCTTTCAATAAGATAATAAACATTTGGTAATTTTTGGGAAAAAATCTCAGAGGTCATGAATAACAGGCGTGACACTCTCTCAGATTCTTGCTCTTAATATTAACGGTCTCCAAATGAATGATTTTTAAAGTCAAAAGTAAAGGTCAATCAATATATAACCCATAAGTAAGTAACTATTAGAAAAAGATAATTATATTCCCAAGAAATGAAAGCCAAGCAAAATGAGGGAAAATGCTCAAGAGTTGACATCTTCAGTCAAAAGGAAAGGAAGACTTAATAAATAAGCAAACGAAAAAATCAAAACCAGGCCAAAACAAGACGTTGAGAGAAATATAAAGCTGGAAAAATTCAAATCGTCCTGACGAAAGCTAAACCAACTAGTGCAGCAGTAGGCTCCATGAGTAATATACCACACTTTAAAAAAATGTGCAAATTGGGGAAGGGGAGAAATATTACTTAAAAAAAGAGCGATCCCTTGGAATCAATAAAAAACGATGCTATTGAACGTGCATGTAATAGAAAATAGATTAACTAATGTATTTCATTTTAATTAATTGGAATAAATATATTAACACTGTGAATTGATTCATACGGCCATCTTACCACAAATATATTGGTCATCTTACAACAAGATTCGGTGTAAGACGCCGAAACGAATATGTTGAAAAAATATTAATTTTAGTAGGCAAAGAATAGTTTTTCAAAGCGAAAATTCATTTTTGACTAATCACTGAAGTACATATATTGATGATAAAACGGTTGTTTATAAAAGGAAAATCATGCTGTATTTTGCACAAAATGAATATTAAAAACTGAGCCGTATTCCCCGAATCTTCCCTATGGTTATGAAACAACAATATAAAAAAAAACCCTGTAATTAAAAATATTGATTACGTTCGATGTGCTTGTAACCTAGACCTTCTTAAGCTACACTATATGGAGCACAATTGCAGTTTTGATTCGATATCACTTATTCGTGTCTTCTAGCCCTTTGTTGTGCAAGATATTAGCTTTTTTGATATATAATTAAAAAACCTTTTCCGGGGGTTTATTTGATCACTCAGACATAGATTTTCTAGTCAAAAATTTGTTTCCAAGAATTTTTTTCGCAGGGGGTGGTGTCCCTATATGACCACGCCCCCACCTAGGGCACGAAAAAACTGGTTTATGCGTGAAGAACATAATTTATAACATTTTCAAAAACATGATTCAATACCTCAGGCAAAAAGAAAATTAGTTAACTGTTTCAGTTCTAATAAAAAAATTACAAATTTTCAAAAAATTTCATTTTTGATTTTTAAATTTGGAAGTCGTTGGACACGAAATTGAGGCAACAGAAATAAATAATTTTGTTTGTTCTGCCACATATTTGTGTTTACTAAACTTAGAAGAGAAAAATTCAAGTGATTTTAATTAAAAACATTGGATTTTTTTTTCTTTTAAATTGGTGGTTTCACGGCGCAACCGCCGTGCATCAAAGGGATAAAGACATTGATCTTAAATTCGTACTTTTTTAAGTGCCGTCTGTTGGGGTAAGATTGGCCCTATGAGGATAACATTGGCCCAAAGTTAGAAAAAGTTTTGTTGTCCTGTATTGTAATCATAATGTTGAGTTATCGGCCTAGACAATGCCTTACTGGATAGGTAGCACCACTGGCTTGACTGTTCATGAAGTGGAGGTTATTTCTATATTTCATATTCACTCTAGTGCTGCTCCATCTTCACTTTGAGAAAGTGGTAAAATTTGTTGTCTCTCAACTTTTACTTGTGAATGCTAATTCTTGAAGAGCTACTTGTAGGTAAGTGTATTACGATATCATATATTCAATTGTTTCAAGTATTTTTGCTGTAATAATGCTGTTACCTTTGTTATTTATAAAATAATTCGATTTTATTATTTCATGACAACTTTGGCCCAAGATGGTGGCTGGGCCAAAGTTACCCCAAGGTACATTATTTTCGATATAAAACTTAATTGTTACCTATTTTATAAGCAGATTGTTTAACAAAACCACTAAAAATATTTTTATTATTATTTTAAGCACTAGTTTTTGGATTTTTTTGCAGGAAAAATGCCGAGAAATCGGATAAAACCTCTTGGTTCAAGAAATTACGCCAATTACAAACCAGAAGTGTTAGAGGAGTGTTTAGAGGCTATTAAGTCTGGTGCCTTAACCCAAAGAGCTGCAGAAAAAATGTATAATATATCTAGGTCTATAATAAAAAACAAAGTTAAAGGGATTCATTCAAAAAATGTAGGACGTGCAAGAATCTTTAGTGATGAAGAGGAGCATGTTTTCGAACAACATTTAATAAAAATGGCAGACTATGGGTTCCCTGTAATTGAATTGGATTTATATTTTTATACAATACAATATTTTCCTCTAAAATGAAGTTTGTTTCATTTATTCCTATTTCTCCCCATTTCATGGATGTTTTTGAATTAAAAGCAGGCAAAACAACAAACTAATATGTCTGGTGGTAATTTTATCTTGTCTAACTTTAGCCCAACCTATACTAATCACAGGTTTTATATGGTTTAAAAGTATGGGACAAAACTTCCCCAATTCAAGGCAACTTTGGCCCAAACATTTAAAAAATGCAATATAATATTGCAAAATGATTGAGAGGTCTCAATATGGTTTTAATTTAACCCATTAATGCCTAGCGTCCCTTTTTAGGGACGGTTCAAAAAGTAAGTCTGAATTTTCCAAAAATTAACATTTCAACCAAATAATTGTGTTCAATTATTGCTTTGGTATTGCTTCAATTCTGTATTAACAGATTTCAGCACATAACCGCTGTAAAGTGTGATCTGTAGCCATTTGATTATGATCTTTATCAAAAATTACATCGTTCACAATCTCAAGAACAAAAAGCTAAGTTTTCAAAGTTATTAACAAGTAAATCTATCTGTGTTTGATATATGTGCTACTTTGATCGATGTTTTAGTTTACCTTTTTTTGCAATTTTGTAAATTTTAAATTTTTTTAGGATTTTATAGCAATTTAAGAACGTCCCTAAAAAGGGACGCTAGGCACCAATGGCTGCATTGTTTAACCGTTGCTGGTTTCTTGCTTAGAATCTATAATTTATATCAAAAGAAGTTAGTAAATGTTTTTAGACTGAAAAACAGATAATAATTGTCATTTTTAAAACTTATTTTATTTAAAAAATATAACTAAATTAAATTAATTAATATATAAACTTAATTATACAACGTTCTTAAATATTTTCTCTCTTTTTCTTTTAATTGCAAAAAATACTCAATGTAAATTTTGAAAGAAAGCTATTTCAAAAATGTAGTTCTTTAAAACACTAATTATTCGTTGTATTTAATTACTTTTCCATTATGTATTTAGGTGTCTATTATTGTTTAGTGACTGTTGAAGAAGCCCTAAGCTGTTTTAAAAGCTTAGCATTTCACCTTGATGAAGAATTCAAGGATTGCATATGTGTCTGTTGTTTGGAAAGGGGGGGGGGGTGCAGATTTAATTTCAGAATTCCCTGAGAATGCCAATTTTGATCTCTACTGTGACAATTTATTTACTTCTCTTGCGTTCCTACGTGATTATTTGTCGCAGAAAGGTTTTGTACAGGAATCGGATTAAAAAATGCTCATGAACTAAAGTTACGTTGTTCAAAAAAAAAAAAAAAAAAAGAGAGAGGAAGTTTTGAATAGCTGTCGATGACAGGTAAAATAATATTACGTTGGTTCGGTGGAATAATAACAATGTCATAACTATTGCATTGAATCTTCATGGAGTTCATCCTATTGTAAAGGCTAAGCGATTGTCCAACAGCGAAAAGAAAGTAATTGAAATTGATGAACCAAATATATATGGTTGCTCAGTACAATCGTTGCATAGGGAAAAAGATCCCATGCATCAAATATCGGGTACTACCGGTTTTTGATTCACTCTAAAAAATGGTGGTAGCCGCTCTTCATTTTTATTTTAGAAGCTGCTGTACGAAATGCGTTGAGCTCAAGAGAACCGGATTGGGTTAGGTATTATGGGGCTAGTTGTTATATTGCTGTAAATAAGACTCTGGTAAGATGTTCCGATTGAAGTAAGAGAGCTTATCGGAATGCAGCAAATGCAATACGTAGGTTTGCAGAACAAATACTTTGCTGACTTTCATACTCAACAACACCAATATTTCCTTGTTCTCTGAATCTACTTCCCAGTTTATGTTAATTGCTGCTTTTATTTCTTCTTATACATTGTCATTTTCAATATTACATCGTAGGCAGAAAAAAAAAATTGGTAAAAAAGTATGTACCCTCTGGTGCCTAGCGTCCCTTTTTAGGGACGATATTTCTTTCTTAAATAAAAAATTTAATTTTAACACGATAATTTTTTAACTATTTTTCCTGTCCATTATACACTATTTGTAACCAGTATACAAAGTATCGTTGAAAAAAAAAATGTCAGGCATTAATGGGTTAATGATACAAGGTTTGTTTACACAGTAAGATGTATTGAAAATTAATATAATTAATATCAAAAGACATATCGCTGATAAAACTATTACAAATCTTTAGATTTGGGCCAATCTTACCCCAGCTGACGGTGGTCAAATTTAAAACCGTATAACTAATAATTTCAAGTGTTAACCCATGGTATTCTACATTTTCTAAAGTTCTCTACAAAAGTTGCAATGTATATAATAATTATCTCTGTGGATCATTTAAGGCTTTGACAGATATTAAGATGCATAGCAGGACACCAAACTAGAAGAAAACATTTTGTTTTCTCATGAGTGTCATCCTAAAATTATTACTTTAGAAGCAACACTATCAAACAATAGCACCATTTATTCACGATCTCAAACTTTGACCTCGAAAAATACAAACAAGTCATATTTAAGAAGAAATAAACTTCACTTTTTCGCCCTTACTACTGCTAACACATCCTGAAAGTTTTAGAAATATTCAAACATTAGCTATCATAAGTGGTCCATCTATTTTGAAAAACGGCTCTTAAAACCGATCAGAACGGGTGGCATCTTATCATATATTTATATCAAAAATTAGCAAAGATTCCATTTAAACTACTAAGTTTTCTTTCTTATGTTTTTAGCATACATGACAGCTTTAATAATGTTGCTAAGATAATTTTATATTTGTATTACGCTGAATATATTTTTTTAATTATGTAACAATGGAGCACGTTATGTAAGAAAAAAAATAATGTACAAATTTTAATGTAGTTTGCACAAAATCGCAAAATTGCAAAAAAATGAAATGAAAGCTTGCAAAATCGATGCAAAAGACTATTTCTATAGTTTAATGTGAATAGTTCAACAGTAAGTTTTTTCGTATCGAAGCAAAATGTGATTTCAAATTAATACAAAGTAAGGAAATAAAAGCGCAATTTATCAGTCTTCAAACCTTTGAAATAAGATATAAAAAGGTTCGCCCTATTCCTCCGAGATTGGGACCTTTTCATTATTTCCTGTTCTGCTAAATTTTAAACAAGGTTTTCTCCTCTTTAGTAAATCGGGATTTATCTAATTAAAGCTAAAATTTGCGTTTGAATTTACTTGCTTTTAATACGTCATGAAAATAATTTGAATACATTACAAGTTTCTTTTGAAAACAAATAAATGTTCTCGCTTTGCTTTTCCAGCAGTGTGAAGTTAAATTTTATTCCCGCATATTTTCAACTGTGCAGTACTTTATTTTTATTTAAAAATGTAGGAACTTATTCATGCGTAAGGCTAATTGAATTGAAAAGTCTTGGCAAAAATAGCAAATCAGTTATCTGAATGTTTTTTCAAAATTTAAGATTTATGATTTAAAAGATTTTTTTTTCTTAAAAAAATCAGAAATATTTATTTTTGTATCCAATACTAAGCCAAACAGTTTAGAAAAACCATGAATGTTTTAGTTTAGATGTCATTTATTTTAAGACAATGTGCTCATGCTTCTCCCCCCCCCCTTGTTTCTTCGGTGTCTTGATAAGGTCATCGGAGTCTTTACGATCAAAAAGTCATTAATGCCAATCATAACCTTATTTTGCCTACCGCCTATTTTTCTAGGGTTATTGAAACACAGAAAATCTGGCGATATTCAGGGACATTTTTCTTTTTGGATTTGACGACTACATAAATGAGGTTTTCATCAACACTTAGCAACTTTTTTCATTCTGGTAAACTTCAGTGAGTCATGAAAAAACAAAATTTGCTGTAAAATAATATGAGGTATTGTTGGCAAGACTCTTTTTAGCAATAACAGTTGTTACAAGTTCACCTATTGATAATAAATAACTAGTTGATAGCTCTTTATCATCGGATATGCATTCGAATGACGATAAAATCACGAAGCAAATTTTAGCTACTATATACAGAAAAATGGAGTGTTGGGTTTTATTGATCCACATGGCTTGATTTTGGGCATCCACTTCAGTCAGCCTTTTTTAACCTTTTCCTCATTTATTCCCATTGTAAGAAATATTTGTGGATCATAGAGTAAGTCAGAGGGTACCAAGCCCCACTTAAGAGGAAACATTTGTAAATCAGTTGTTAACGAAAAACGGAAAATAATTCCTTTTTTTTTATTAAATGAGCACTAAGAAATACGAAGTAAGTGATATATTATTAAAACATGAGAATGTCATTTTTAGTCGAATTATCCTGACAGCCAGACAATTAGCCCATCTCCACCACGATACGCACTCCACTTAAAATAAAATAGTAAAAATCATTAAAATAGAGAAAAGTGGTAGTAGTTAGCGAAATTAATGCAAATCATTATCTGACTAACGTATTAAAAAAAAGAATTAACTTTAAATTTAAAAAAAAGTAATAATTTGACATGATTTTGTGTAGTTTTTTTGGTTTTTAGCACTTTTTTGTTCTTGAAGCTTTCCTTAACCATCTTTGATTGTACATTGCAAACTTTTGGTGCAACTATCCAAAAAAGTGTTATACACTTATATCAACTTTGGTAACAGGTTGACATGTGGGGCATATAAACTTTTTGTCACGGCTATTTGTCCCACCCCCGAATGTTCAAACATAAAGAAAAATCTTTAGGTATCCTTTTAAAATCGTAATTATTAATAGAAATCAGTAGAAAATTACTGTAAGCTATTCTTGACACTTCTTTCAAAATCTCTATCTCTGAAAAAAAAAAGAAAAATGATTACCAGTGCATTCTGTGTGATTGTGCAAGTTAATAATTAGGGCATTTAATCAGACAGGGCGCGCAAGTTTGAATTACCCTAAAGCGCATAGTTTTGGCAACGATGGCAAGTGCTATTTTTATCACGGCATCTTGATACTTTTAAAGGAACTTTTCGGTTCGAAATCCAATTTGATTTGATTTCAATTCATTTAGATTTACAATAATCGTTTTTCGCGTGTCAGAAAGTAACGGTCATCCTGCCCTCAGACTTTATATTTCAATAAAACACTGGTTGAATACAAAGGAAAAGACTACACATAATAGATACCCGCAAAAAGTAAAAAAGCAAGAATTGAATAAGAATAAGTTTGTAAAGGACATAGCATGGAATCCTAAGATGTTATCTCACAGTGGAATTCTTCAAATCAAATGATTCTATTTTTTTCAAGTGAAATAAAAGCAGGACACGAAAGAATGGGACTTCATTTGGTAAGACTCTTTCTCCTTCGTTTGAATGACGTTACCTAGATGAACATAGCAAGCTCCATTGAACAGGAAAATAAGGGATTAAGATGCGAAACCGAAAGAAGATTTTTGGCAGGAGAAAGAGATTGGTTTAACAATGATTTCGGAAAAATGCGAAATTTGGAAAGTATGAAGGAATAGGGGGGGGGGGGGATAAGCAGATAAATACATGTTTTTCGGGGTAATATATTTCAAAATGAAGGTGAAATGTTATAAATGTTTGTGCAAAACAATTTATTACATGTGAAGTGAAAATGGTTTTTATTAGCTCATGTGAAAAGTAGTACACATTTAGAAAGTGCAGCTATAACTGAAAAAAGGTGTAACATCGAATTCCAAAAACTTTGCAGCGTTAAGATCTACATTTAACTATAGGGTAAATACGAAAATTAAGCCAAGATTTAACTTTTCAGCTGAAGTAAAATTCGCATGATGCATTTAAATAAAATAGATCATTTGATGTTAAATATATGACAAATATGTTTCGACAAAAATATATAAAAACTAGCATTTTTGAAGGAGTTATGCTGCACCTGGCCATAATTTCTAAAATTTGGCCCGGTTATTTGTATACTTTGGCGGGACACACAGTGGATCAAAAAATTTAATTTTTTAAAAGCCATTCAAGCTTTTGCAGCTTGGTATCACGTGCCACGGTACAAGAAATACATTCTTTTAATAGAAGGAAATGTATAAATATATACTCTTTTTACTTGAACAACACTTCATGATCGGCTGTTCTGACAGAACGATATGTTCATTTCATTTTTTGCACGGCCCTCAATCTATGCTTAAAATTTTTGGCTTCTACTATTCCCTTGAACTTTGGTCATAAATGGTTTAAACATTAGGTTTATGTATATTTTATATTGATGAGGATTAACTCCCCAACTATGGCTGATGAACTAGTTTTCATGATTTTGTTAGAATCTTCTCACAGTTGAACTAGCATGCTTAATTTGGGAACTTCATTCACTAACATAACTGAGCAGCTGTGTTTGTCTGTGTTTTTTTTTATGTATAGATTGATGCGAAAGTACGTGCACACCCCGCCCCCGTTTAATTTTAATATGTTATTTATCGTTAAATCTCTGTTATACACATTTAGTTTGAAGTCTTAAGTCATTAACATCATCAATATAGTGGAAGAGCTGAAATCTGCGCCATGCTCTAGCAGATGTTTCGCAGAGCTCAGTTGCGCAGTCAGGGGGTGGTTTTGGGTCAACATTCCCCCCAACAGAGCTCTAGATTTTTAACACATTACCAATCCTGATAATGAGTCTCGACGCATATAAAGTTAGTTATGACCAAAACAGCTACCCAGAAGGTAATTTCTGAATTCATTAGGTAACTGAGAACATGGCGCAGAATTCAGCTGTGTTACATTATGGATGGTATTTATGACACTTAAGAAGTCTAAGCAGCAACAAACATTCAACCATTACTAACATAATATTAAAATAAGGCGGGGGAGTGGTTTAATCTCACTTTTGGATAACTTTATTTTTAAATTTCTATATCAAATAAATTGAAGTTATCACTAAGCAAAGAATCGTCGTTTTAAGATTTGTTCTATGTGCTGTTCTGCATTTGTCCTTCGTTTATGATAGTAAAAACTCCTATTTTCTCGAGGTGCGTTTTTCGAGATTAATTCTGTTGTATTTTTTATTGCAAACCATAGTCATTTAGTAGCCTTCTGTATTAAAACAGACTATAAAGAAAGTGCCCGCATTTTTAATTTGAAATAATATTCCTTTAGTCCTTTGTAACAAACCAAAGTATAAAGGAAGTGTCTATATTGTAATAGTCTAATTTGATAAACTATTTTCGCAAATTTAGAGAAGTTACAGTAATTCAATTTCACTAAGTTTCTAGAAAATGACACTGATTGCCCACTTTCTTTTCTCGCGTCACTTCCTTTATTTCTCAAAGCTTGATAGGAACAATCCTTTTAGAAATTTGTTCCATCTTTTATCTCTCTAAGGATCACGAGAATTTCTAGATCCAGAAGAGATACGTTTTAATAGGATTTGCTAGCATTCCCGCTTATACTCCAGCTACTTTAAACGATCTAAGCTTTTCGAAGAATGTTTCGAGTTAAAAGAGAATGAAATAGTTATGTATATTCATGTTTAATGCAAATAACTTTTTATCAGATTAGGCTCTAAGATACTTGTTTAACTCTCTTTTAAGTTACGAAGTACAAAACTAGAAATCCTAAAATAAATCCCAAATTATATATATATATATATATATATATATATATATATATATATATATATATATATATATATATATATATATAATGTCACTAATTTTATTATTTTGATTTCCAAAAACAATTAATAAGCTCTTTGTTATGACTTTAGATGAATGATTTTTAAATGCAAAAACTTCTTTATTTTTTTCCCATTTGTAAAAAAAATATGAATCAGTCTAGAAGTATATGTAAAATAGAGGAAATTAGGGAGGTTTGGCCACATATGAGGTTTGAAACACCCTACCTATTTCATATTTAATCATTTATCTGGCTGATGAGCCTCCTACCATAGCAAGGTACCAATTAGAATAAAAAGTCCATTCTAGTTTTTAGCGATTTTGAAGTAGAATCAAAGAGCAATCGTATGTGATGTCTTTTTCATTCAGAAAAGTATTATTTCTTGTTGCAAGTTCATCTCTGTTGTGTTCTTCGTCATTAGCATAAACGAAATTAAATTAAATTAATTGTGTACTCTGATTAATGTACTAAAAGACTGCACACTTATCGTATAAATTAACTTTTTCAATTTATGTGTTTTTTAATTATTTTGATAAAATAGCCGTTTTCAACCCTTCACGGAGGAACCCCCGATCCACCTTAATTCCGTAAGGTTTGACCATTGTCAAATTTCTTCATTTAGAATTATTTAATGGTATAGCAATTTGTAAGTTGTATACAAAATTTAATTTGTTTGAAAAAGACATGTTCTTAATTCAAATAAAACAAGTTTTTTGTTCTTAACTCGAAATTGCTCCCTCAAAATTCATTTGAAGCATTACCCGTTAATGCATTATTTTTGTGAAATTAAACCCAACTGAAACTTGCTTTTATCATTTGTTAGCAAATTTATTAAGAAACTCAACTCGTCTTATTTGCTAAATTTCTCTAATTTATTGTAACTTAAGTATTGTAACCTTTTTTTATAACATGAAAATCAATGAAATAATTATCTAGAAAAGTCAAATGTGGTAGAAAGCTTACCAAATCAAGAATTTTCAGATACCCGTTTAACCCTTTAACTGTCAAGTTATTTTGATGATTTGGGTGCACAAATTGTCAAAATTTTTTATTGCAAAAATCAAATGTTTAGTACAAAATAAAACATACTTAGAAGTTAAAAATTGATATTTTGAAGCACATGGGTAAAATATTTAAAGTTTTGTAGCCACTGCATATTTGCTTGAGGCGGCTGCCACTCAACATGGCAGTTGTAAAGTTCGCTTCTAGTGGAGCATTATTTTCTAAAAATGAAAAAAAAAAAAAAAAAATTTCTAAAAAATAAATAAATGAAAAAAAAATTAAATAAATAAAAGTGAATGCCTTTCAGTAATTCAGTCTTGTGTGGTATAACTGGAAACACTTTTCCAAGCACAAACCCGAGAAACAGTCAGGGACGTCATTTCAAGTTTTTCCGGTGGGGGGGGGGGGGCAAAGAGTCCAAACACAATGCAATTTCATCGAAAAACATACAAAACCACGCCCACTTATATGTAAATACATTGATTTCTCAAAGTCAGGGGGGGGGGGCAATTGACCCCCTGCCCCCCCCCCCTAAATGACGGGCTTGGAAACAGTCTGGTTTGACAAAGAGATGAAGCCGAAATAAACGTCTCCCGATATATATTCGGGTATAACAATACGATGCACTCAAAAAAAAAAAAAAAAAATTACCCCGAGTAATACTCGGGCGTGACATTTTCGAACACCAGTGCTGTGCCCGAGATTATCTCGGGCATGACAGTTAAAAGGTTAAAACAGATGTCACTAAGTAGAGGCACAGAAAGATTTGCATTGAAAATGAAATTTGACTCTGGCATTTTTAACAATCATACTGCCAGCTAATTCAAATTAAATTTATTTAAAAATAAGTGGTATTTCCTTAGACTTAATTATTGCTGGTACCTTGTAATAGCATCTTGATTAGACATCTAATTATTTCTGCATCATTTTTTCACATTTTAATTTCCATGGGTCAAACCTTCCTTATTATGGGTCAAACCTCCCTCAAGGGGGCAGATTTGACCAGGTTTGGACACTTTTGAAAAATTAGTAATAAAAAAACTTTATGTATAAATGTAATAAAAACTAATAGTGTCAAACGTTGTCAGACATAAGGAAACAATGTCAATTTTGGAGTTTTCTGACGGTTAGAAAAAAAAATCTATTTGTAAGAAGCGGGTCAAACTCTCTAGTTTTCCCTATATTTAATTATGCACAAATTGAACTAAACCTGTACGATACCCTCGCGCTCGACCACGGAATTTAAAGATCTGTTTTTTTTTCTCTCTCTCTCTCTCTATTTTTTTTAAGTATTGTTTGGAATAACAACCCAAATATGACCTACATGTCTTCTGTTGCTGATAGCGGCAAATATAGTCTAAAATGAGACATTACTCAATGGTGTATTAAGGAAGTTATGACGTACCTACAAAAAACACCCTTGAGAGATAACAGGATATTGTCACCGTATTTCGTCCTCGGTACCAATTTTGACCCCCTGACTTCATCTAATTGGACACTAGGTGTCGACACCAGTGATTTTTTTGTTTTTTTTTTTTTTGCTCGTAACAATCAAGAAGAAATTTGAACCTAATTGGCTAAATTCACGTTTCGGAGTACTTATACACCGCCTCATTTATGCGCCTTTTTCACTTATGCGACGATTTTCAGTGGTCCCGGTACATTCCATGGTAAAATAATGATAATTTCATTCGTTTATGCGTCGCTCTAAAGATAAATATTTCACTTATGCGCCGAATTTTTCAAAAAATGTAAACAATTTAATTTATTTTCTTAAAAAATGAGCACGTTTCTTCACTTTCCTCTTTAACCTTTCGCTTTTATTGCTCACGGAAGGCATTTTTTCCACATGAACTAGAGTTCGGAGAGGGACAATTATCTATGTATCGTTTTAAAAGGACTAGTTTGTGATTAGGTATGCTACAATTTTTGTTTTCTCCTTATCATTGCAGTTAGGTTACAGGTAGTTGCCAAACCGTAGAAATATGACCATTTTCTATAGAAACATTCTTATTCATTCTTTTATTAGAACTTATGTTGCATTTTAGACCTTAAATAGGCTTGTTCACTTATGCGTCTCTCTCACTTATGCGCCTTTTTCTGTTGGTCCCTGGGGCCGGCGCATAAGTGAGAGTTCACTGTATTTGCTTTGATTTTTTAAAACGCGAGGTGCAGTAAAACTATTTGTATATGCTCTTTTTGATTAATAAAATGTATTTAACATTTATTCAGGGTATGCTTTAAACTGAATGATCTAAGCGTTTTGCTTTGTTAGGCTTGCATAACACAGATCAAGAAGCCGTTACATTTCCAAATAGGATGTTCCTATTTTCGTCCCTTCTCAAGATTCGCGTAAAAAACGGTGATCCAGAGTATCCTATATGCCAAAAGCGTTTTTATGAAGACAGACGTAGAGAAATAAGAGCGCGTTGCCCTTTCCGTGCCTCGTGGCAACACCAAACGTGTTCCAGGAGAAGAATAAATAAAGAATAAATAAAAGAAATTGTGACTCTTGTTTCGAGTGTTGAAAATTAATCTTGCTATAGTTTAATAAATGTTTTGTTTGAAAACCGCAACAATCTGTGACTTTTTTTGGTAATACAATTCCTAAATTGTATCCATAATTGTTACCAAGTTTTTGATCCATTGTTACTACTTTTGCAAGGTGCATTGAAGGGGAGATATTAGAGGGGAGAAGTGTTTTTTTTTTTATGTTTTTGAATGGAAAACAGTTTTTTTTTTTGATGTACTAGAGCTTCAATTTCATGCTTAGACTAAATTGTTTCTAATCTACCTCAAAGTACTTTTAGTCATTATTTGGATTTTCTAGTGTCAGTAGCTGTCTGAGCATCTACTGTTTATACCTGAGAAATACACGCGACTCCATGATTGTTCATTATATTTCAATTTTTTTATTATACTAAGCTTAAAAATTAAATATTTTCATCAACGATTCCAAGAAATACGTTTAAAAGGTACTCCGTAAAAAAAAAATTAAAAAAGCTTTTGAATTGAATGTAATAAGAACTTAAACAGTCGAGCGTATCTCTCCGTTAATCTGCTTTCCCTCTGTAACGCTGAATTCAGCTAAAAATACCTGTAAACTGTGGATCCAAAAAGATAAACTCTCTAAACTCGTAGTTGGTTCATCTGCCAAACATGCCAAACCTTTATAATGAAATATTGCATTATCCAAGAAATACGCGCGACTTTTCATGTTGGGATAACGGTCATGCCTGTCGGAGTTTTAAGTCAGTGCAATCAATTATGGTCTAAAACTTTGGATAAATGTCATTGAAATGTTTGATTTGACTAAAGTAAAGTAACTAGCTGATTTCATCAATATAAATTGAATCAGAAGAGATTGCGCTGATTTTTTCATAATATTAATTTTAGATGTTTAAAAATATTTGTGTTTTTCCAGAAACAATTTAATTAAATCCATATTAAAAGACATTTTTATACCCTGAAATTAAATCCTTCTTTTTGAACATTATTGTTATTTTGTAATATTTCTCAAAGTATTTTATATCATCCTAAAACGTATGCGCCAAGTGTTTAGTAAAATGTATCAGATAACGTAATAATTTGTCTCTTTTTTAGCATAAATATTTGAATTATTTCCAGCCCGGAAAAAAACCCTGTAAACATTGTTAGTGAAGCAAATGTTAATATCAAATGATAACATCTCATTTCACTAACACCATAGCAGACAGATAAAAAAAGTGTAGGGAGATATAATTTGGGAAATAATTCCTTTTTCTGTAAAAATGCTAAATTACTACAATTATAATGATTTTTTTTCTTTTGTCGATAAAATTAACTGAATGTTTTATATTCCCAACTAAGCTTTCAAATTCGCATTCCTTATTCACAATGAATATAATTAAATTTAATGTTCCATGTTTTTAACACATGATTTTAGAAAGCATTCAGATTTCATTCTAATCTCGTCGACTTGAAACTTTTCAAATCTCCTAGAAAAGAAAGCCGTTAATTTTGTAAAGAACTCCTAGAGCCTGCTTGAAATCTGGTAAGATAACAGAATCAAATGGATTAAAGAACTTCCTGAATGAAAGCTTAATGAGGCTGCTTTAAAAACCATCCAATATCCATTCATCTGGCAGAAGCCTCGGGTGACTCAGGAATTATTTCTTACTTTACAGGAGTGAATGTTTCGATAGTTTAAAGGACTTTTGGACTCAAAAGGCATTTTTTTCTGCAAGTTAAATACGACGCTCAAGAACAGCAGAAAGGGTACTAGATTTAATTATTTTTCTCTTCGTAAATTACATTTAAATATAAAATTCCTTTAGAGTGTCCATTGCGTAAATAAGCTTTATATTGCAGCAATTCTGCGCATGATTTGATTTATCAGTACAATCATAAAAATAGCGGCGACTAGTGAAATAATGAAACAAGGAGTGTGAAATTAAAAATGACTTTCCTTTTTATTGGGAGGGGCGGATCACAAAAAAAATATTTGCAGTGGAATCGCCCAAAAGTTAAACCAACAGAAGTAAAAGCTCTTAACTTTTGCTCATGATGGAAAGCGCGAAAGATAATGGATGATATTTTTTTCAATTTTTGTTATGTTGTTTGTATGTGGTTTACTTACAAGCACTAGGACATATTAAAAATAATATTTTTTTTCCCTCTGACTTAACTAGTAAAGAATAGTCTAGCATTTCCTTTGAAATATATACAGGGTGCCCAAAAGTCAAGACGAATTTAAAAAAATAAAAGATAAAAAGATGCGGTTTGCGCTAAATGGATAGGAATGAAGGGGGGTTTTATGTGGGCAAGAAAAAAAATAGTTCAGTGGGTGACCGATAGATGGCACTTTAGGTTTTTATTACAGCAAAAGATAATTTACAAAAGAAAAAACACTGAGACATTTTTCAAGTTAGCTTCTTTGCAGTTAATCAATTAATTGTTCAATGTGCTGTCCATCATTTAGAAGTACAGCTGTGAGACGTGTCAATACACCGTTCACAGCATTTAGTAGCATTTCTTGCGTTATGGCAGCCACATTTTGCCGGATGGCATCTTTCAGTGCAGCTAATGACGCCGGCTGGTCACGGTATACTTTTGACTTCAGGAATCCCCAGAGCCAAAAGTCACAAGGCGTAAGATCTGGGGGATCTTGGAGGCCAAGCGTTATTAAAAAATCGACTGATTGTGGGATCTTCTCCAAATGTTAATCGTAACAATCGTCGCACAGGCAGAGCAATATGGGGTGGTGCTCCATCTTGCATAAACGTAACAGTTTGTAGTGCCTGTCGCGCTTGCAGTTCAGGAATAATGTTATTCTCTAACATTGCTACATAGCGCTGACCAGTCACAGAAACCGTTTTAAAACCCGTCTGTGTGACTTCCTCGAAAAAAACAGACCTATTATGAAATCAGCAGTGAAGCCACACCAGACTGTCACTTTAGGTTGTTGCAAGGGTTTCTCCACAAATGCATGTGGATTTTCTGTGGTCCAGACTCGACAATTGTGGGTGTTAACAGCGCCAGAGAGGGTGAAATGTGCTTCATGTGTCCAAAACACAGTATGAAGCTAGTCGTGCTGCTCCTCTATCTTGCTGAATACAAAATTCGCAAAATCTTTCCGAGAGTTGAAGTCAGGCGGTTTAAGTTCTTGGAGATGTTGCAACTTATATGGATACCGTTTTAAAGTTATTCGCAGTGCTCGCCAGACACTTGCGCGCGGAAGTCCTGTCTGCTTCGAAACTTCTCGAGCACTGCACACGCCATGTGCAGGAACCACCGACATGGAATCCACCTTCTGCTCCACTGTCATGGCAACAGTAGTGGCTGCTGAGGGACGTCCACTTCTTGGACGCGACGCCAAAGAACCTGTAGATTCAAATTTCTTAATCAATTTGTTCAATGCAGAAGACGTAATTAGTCCTTTGCTTTTTCGCATACCTTTCAATGAGCGATATGCTCTTATTGCCGCAGTGGCACGTTCCGAATTCTTAAAGTATAGTTTAACTAAAAGGGCTTTCTCAATCATGGACATCACTTTGGTTCATTTAAACTTCAACATCCCTTACCTGAGGCAGTTGCTCTTTTTTATATCGCTTGCTGTTTTACATAATCCTACATTAGAAATAGCACAGCGCCACCTATCGGTCACTTACTGAACTATTTTTTTTCTTGCCCACATAAAATCCCCTTTCATTCCTATCCATTTAGTGCAAACCGCATCTTTTTATCATTATTCGTTCTCGAAATATTAATTTTTTAAATTCGTCCTAACTTTTGGGCCACCCTGTATGTATATATATATATATATATATATATATATATATATATATATTATAATTAATATTCGTATATAGTTTTTCTCCTAGTCACTGTGATGTAATTGTTGGAAATATTTACGACGAAAATATCTTATGGTTTCAAAATGGAATATTTGTGATGTAAATTATATTTTCTCATCACATACAAAGCTTAAATTGCTGTGGTAATGTAAAATTTGCTTCAGTCCTGAATTTCAGCACGAACTCGACTTTATTATTAAAAGACACGCAAATAAACAAATTGAAGAGCTTATTTTGAGGAAATGAAAGAGAAAAGGCAGTACTGTTAAAGCAGATGGCGGCGGATCTCTTTGAATAGTGTGATATTGAGAACAAGATTCAAGGAAGCAAATATTGTTAGGATATTCATCTTTGATTGTTTCGTGTAGCTTAGAATTGCCTTTCATGAACAAACTCATTTCACAAAGATATCGAAATAGGATGGAGAATTTTTAGAAGGAAAATTTGGATTTTACCATCGGGGTCAGGCTCAAAACGGTGTAAGTTCAAATTAATTATTGAATCTTTTCATGTTTGAACCAATTTTTATGTATACAATCATAATCGATTGCAGCTACCTTACTTCAACCGAACACCATATTCTAAACTCAAATATGAAAACAAAATCGGTCCTTAATCATTAGTTTAAAGAAAATGCAATGATTTTTTTTGGGGGGGGGGATGAGTTATTTTGAAAGAGTTCGTGAGCCCCAGCCCGTGAGCCCCCCTCCCAGTAGTTAAAAACTGAAACTTTTAACATATCAAAATTTTCTTAACATGTTTCGCATTTTTTTTTCAAATAGAATCAGTCAATAGTAAATTTTGGACAGATAATTTTGGGGTCCACTTGAAAATTTTCAGTTTATTTTCCGACGTAAAAAAGAAGTTACATGGATGCATTCTGCTGGAGAGGTAATTAAAAAAAATCATCTTTAAGAATTTAAAATGTGCTATACACAACTGTAAAAAGAATTTTTAAAAGGAAAATCAAACACCAAAGGCTATCTATCTGTCTGTCTGTCGTGGTTCAAAAAAAAAAAATGTTGACAAAATGGC